>OMLM01015006.1:92651-116600 GCA_900302695.1 Helostoma temminkii | reverse complement strand
ACATCTGAGTTAACAAGACGATTACTGAAATGATCTCAGCAGGTCCTTTAATGACAGCAATGAAATGCAGTGGAAATTTTTTTTAATTAAAAGTAAATTTTCATGGCAAAGAAAGACTATGCAATTCATCTGATCACTCTTCATAACATTCTGGAGTATATGCAAATTGCTATTATAAAAACTTAAGCAGCAACTTTTCCAATTTCCAATATTTGTGTCATTCTCAAAACTTTTGGCCACGACTGTATATATATTTATATGCATGAATGTCATATATGTGTATTCATATAAAACGAATAAATATATTAGACAGAACTTTTCCGTAACTTTCTTTGCACTTAAAAATGCACATTCTTGATAAAAAAAAACCAAAAAACGAACACACTTCACCTGATAGTGCTTTGCTTTGCTTTAGTTTTTGCTCCTTGACTTAGAGTTTTGCTTGTTTTGTACCTCACTTGTAAGTTGCTTTGGATAAAAGCGTCTGCCAAATGACTAAATGTAAATGTAAATTAATATACTGTTTCTATAAATAACAATATATGTCTTTTAAACAGTAGTTAATTAGAAGCTGATTTCTCAGTGGAAGTTGAGATATAGAATATATATCTGTGTGGATAAGTGTGAACATAAAATACTATTTATATAAATAACAGAATATGCCTTTCGAACAGTTGCTTGGCTGTGGTTGGCTTCACATATGCATGCGGCGTGTGTCCCCGTGATCCCCCAGAGAAAACATCTTTCTGATTCATATGCCCCTTCTCCCTGAGGTTCAGGAGGTTATCATCATGCAATATAGTCAGCCTGCTGTTTGCGAGGTATCTGCTACATGTTTGGGGCAGAGGTTGCTGGCTGCACATCCCAGTTGTCCAGGTCCTGTTAACTTTGGTGGTCCCTTTCAATACCCTTTCTCAGGATAGCTTTCAGTAGACTGTTCACCTTGTTCCAACTGACCCATGCCCACGGAGATTTGTAGGTACCTATCTAGCAGGTTATAGCAGTGCTGGCCTTTGGTTCCTGAGCCTTGATGTCATTGCAGCCAGAGCAGACTCCGACTCCCCTAGGCCATGGGTGACCTGACTGGGGTGGCTTTCCCATCACAAATGGATGGTGCACTGATCCCAGCCCCACCTCAGGTGGGGCGTTGAACACTTCAGTTGCCACTCCACGTCATCCATTCTCCTGTGAGGATGTTGGTTCAAGAGAGGAGGGCTCCTTCTTCTCCTGCGGGAGCTCTGAGCTGCCTTAGGTCAGTGTCATCATTGTCTCCCATACCACCCTACATCCTCCCTCCTCCTGAGGATGCTGGTTCAGAAGGGAGGTGTTCTGTCTTCTCCTGCGAGGACCTTGACGTGTAAGTAAGTGGTTACCCAGATTTTGTTGCAAAATTTTAAGACAACTCCTCGCAGGTTGTCTTAAAGGGTTGCCCGTACATATGTAGTATGTAACAGAGTGAAGAGATAGTCTAGAACGATAAAGAATGTAAAGGTTATGATGTAACCTCGGTTCTCTGAGTGAAGAGACTACTACTACTACTACTACTACTACTACTACTACTACTACTCTCTACCTCCAGGCCGCTTGAAGACCAATTCCGATCAAACTGTCACTGGCGTCACACCTTTGAGGAGGCTTTATAGGTTTCAAAGGAGGCGTGACTGGAAAATCTGGTGTGTCTTAAGGAAGTGTCCACGCGCCGTGACACGAGGGGTAATTTTCCTGTACGTAAGCAATATGTAACAGAGTGGAGAGATAGTCTCATCACTTAGAGAACCAAGATTACATTGTAACCTTTAAGCTCCTAGCGTATGTGTTGTGTAGCATCACTGATTTGATGTTTGCTTGTCTTCTAAATGATGTAGTCATCTTTATTTTTTCATGTTATATATTTTATTTAAAATTTTTATTTTTAGTTTTTATGTTTAGAGTTGTTCTTTTGATTTTTGACCTTATGTGTTTACATGCAACCTTACATGCACATTTGATTTCCCCCAGGTCTGTGAGTTTGCTCAGTTAATAGCGGTGTAGACAAGGTGTCCACACCTAGCATGCCTGGTATCCATTTTTTCAAGAACAGACATAAATCAGCTTCTTGTTTTTCCTATGTTAGTCCCACCAGGCTTAGGTTAGACTGGTGGCTACGATTTCATCAACCTTAAGCCTCAATTCTTAAAATGTGGCTTTGGTCTGGCTGGCAACATAGCTGTGCTCTTTGCTAACAATGAGCACGTATAGTAACAAGTTAGTGCTGCTTAGTGTGAGACAGTTGTGACAAACGAACTACATGGGCGTTAAACTTGGAGGACTTGTCCACAAATGCGTGCTACATTTAAGGACAGAGGGAATACACTGACATTTAGGCAGCAATATTATACTGATCTCCTCCCTTGAACACTTCATGCTCTAGTTTTCAATTTAAATGACAAAATGAGATATTCTCATTTTCGGGCACTAGCACTAGCACTAGCGTAACCTCATCTGCAGTAATTTTGTATCCATGCAGGCTGTAAGGTCAAGCAGTCGCTTACGTGGCCTGGTTTGGGGTCACCTCTCCCATTTAAAAAACACTTTTCGTGCCTTGTTGACCCTTGTTCCTAGCCCTGCTGGGTTGTGTGCCTCTTCTGATTCTGATGAGAGGGCCAAACAAACCACCTTGGTTATAGCAGAGTCCATCACTCACAGCCTAGCATCACCAACCACTGTTTATCTGTCTACATGGGGCCACACCTACGACGTGGATAATATTTTAAAGGTACTGGCATCACATAGGGTTAAACTAGGAACCCAGGCAAATACCACCGCAAGTTTTAGGAACATTGTCTGCCATGTCATTCAGACTTGGCCAGGACTTTTGACACCACTAGAAAGATGTGTCAGCAATGACAAGATGTACAGCAGGTTTATATCACTGAGCCACTGAATGGCAAGGCGGTTTAGTGATATAAATGTAGAGAGCAGGAGTATGATTTTGTAGATTTTCCTTCTGGGGCTGCCCTGACCTACTGAAAGTGAACAGCCTATTCTAATGGAATAGGCACCACTTTTTTATCCAGGAAGATAGACAGGTGCTTAATTCAGGTTTGACATTAGGGATTTAGCTTTCAGCAGGTTGCAGGTGATTACAGAGTTTACTGAAAGTGTGGTGATGGAGTCCAGCAGCTTAGTTATTGTGTCCAGTTAGGGAAATTATCACAGTGTAGCCTGTCAGACTAGCCAGGTCCAAAAGATTGAGACACCTTAAGACAACCTTAAAAGCACTAATTAATATTCTTACCACTGTGAATCACAAAGTATCTGAAAGAAACCCCCCAAATTAACAGTATAAATAAAACTGAAAAAGTTTCTCTGCAGTGCCTTATGCATAGGCCACCAAAACATTCAATTCATTAATTCTGTCCCCTTCCTTACATGGTCTTCTTCCTGTTCACTCTCTCAAAACCTTGTCTGCTCAACCAATTAAAGTGATTTTGTCCACCTGTCATCTGTCCCTTGCCAGATAGTCTGCACTTTTAACAGGGAGCAACTCTCCAGTCTTTACCTGTGGACTCAATTTGTGTTATTGGTGCTGCCCCCTTTTTGGAAATCATGAGTGTGATTCTAGAATTGTTTTGCTGAACTGTGGACATTGAGTTTTGGATTGTGGATACCTGGACTAGACTATATTCTGATTGATTACTTGACATTGACCTATGCCTGTTCTTAAAAAAGACCTACAGGATACTAAAAAGGTAAAATGCTAATTTTAGTGGTATGGGTCTGTGCTGAGTTACAGGTGCATTTTGTCTAGGGCAAATTCAACTTATTACTGTCATTTAACTAGTAACAAACATAAGATTTCTTTTTGACACAGTTGCCAAACTCAAGAAACCCTCTGACTCCTCACCCTTTACCACAAAAGATTGACTTTTTCTGCAGTAAAATAGATACAGACCAGCTGTGTGCCTCTCTTCCCTACAGATCCTTACACTGGTAGGTGGTTATGTAGCCCTGGTCCTACCTGATCTCTCCAAGAATCCACTGCACTCATGTCTTTGTCCATCGTTAATGTTACGTTCTTTTATAGCCACACATTTCACTCACCCTAATTAGTCAAGGCAGATAGCCGCCCAGTGCAAACCTGGTTCTGCTGGAGACTTCCTTTTCCTTTGCACTGTTGCCCAATGCTTGCTCATGAGGGATTTGTTGGGTTTCTCTCTAAATAACTTTGTATGGCGTTAACCCTAAAATGTGACGTGAAAAAAAAAAAAAGCTGAACTAATTTACAAAGGTCACTGGAAAGCAACAAGAATAAATTAACAAAGGAAAACAAGATCAATACAACTAGAAAGCCCCTACTAACAAAACAAGGGAAACAGTGAACAGAAAACCAGTACAAGAACCATACAGACAAAGCAACCAAGGACAACAGTGAACTAGAAACGTGAGAATAACCCTACTGAAAAAAAACTACTAAGAAAGACCGTAAACTAAAAACCATTGCAGCAACTGGCATGGCATGGAGAACATGAGAAAACAAACATGAAGGAGATGGCAAACCTGGCAGTGAAAAACAAAGGCTGGGAGTCCAGAGTGTAAAGCAGGCAACAGTTCAATGCAGGAAGCTGGACGCTCATAACTGAGCTAGCACAGAGGATCTGACAAGGACAACTAGTGAGAAGGGAGAATTTATATAGAGTCCATGATGAGGTGATTGCAGGAATAATTGAGTGAGTGGGAACAGGTGTGTGAGTATGTCTGGAGAACAAAGCAGGAGGTGTGGTCAGATGGGTGTCTGTGTGTCTCTGACTGGAAGGCAGGGCAAGGGGGCTGTGGTCCAAACAGTGTGAGGCACAATGCAGGGATACGGTTGCAGCCAGTTGGATCAGGGAGTGAGTGAATGAAAAAAACAGGAGGACAGGGCAGTAGATGGACAAAACGGCATGGATCATGACATTGGTGCTATATAAATAAAACTGAATTCAACTGAACAATGGGTCTGGGCAGGTTGAATGGGCCAGCAACCGCCCACCAGGAACATACAGAAAGATACCTGCAGAGAGAGAGCGAGAGAGAGAGAGAGAGAGCTAGAGAGAGAGAGAGCTGGTTCCACAGGAGAGGAGCTTAATAGCCGAAGACTCTGCCTCCCACTTTACATTTGGAAACTAGGATTTTAAATTCTATTCTACATTTTACAGGGAGCCAAAAAAGGAAAGCTAATGTAGGAGATATATGATCTTTCTTGCTAATTCCAGTCAGAACTGCATTTTTAATTATCTGGAGGCTTTTTAAGATCTTACAGGAACATCCTAATAGTAGAAAATTACAGTAGTCCAGTCTAGAAGTAACAAATGCCTGGACTAGTTTTTCACCATCACTTTGAGACAAGATGCTCCTAATTTTAGCAATATTCCTCAGGTGGAAGAAAGCAATTTCTGTCATGTATTAGTTAAAGGAGATACCCTGAAAGATACCTCCAAGATATCACTGTTGATCTTGTTATGCCGTATGTCATAACAAGATCAACAGTGTGAGTAGATTTATTTACATTTTTGGTGAAACCAATCGAGTCTAATGACTTAAAAGTAGTGTTGAGAAAGTTATTGTCAACATCTGCGTGAATGTTAAAGTCACCCACTATAATTACTCTATCTGTACTAAGATCTAAATCAGATAGAAAGTCAAACAGAACTGTTTTTTGACCTTTCTAGTTTGGATGTAAGATGCTAAGAGAGTGAATCTCAAATCAGTTACAACTATGTTTAGGTCTGGGGTTGATTGGAAGAGTTACTGAGTGGAAGAGCTAATCCTTTACCCCAACCTGTGTTTCTAGGAACATGATATTTAATATGACTTGTAGGGGTTGGTTCATTCAGACTAACATATTCCTCCTGCTGCAGCCACTATTTGATGGTCATTTATCAAGTTATTTACTAACAAGAATATAAACTAGAGAGAGATCTAATATTAAATAGTCCATATTTGATTATTTTGTTTTATAAGAAGAGTAGTCTTTATTTTAAGATTTTAAAGTTTTTATGAATAATTTATGTGCTCGAGGAGCAGACACCTTTTCAATGGGATTTGCTGTGATGTGCTGTAAGAAGCTGCAGAGAGGTGTGTAAGACTTCGCCTCTGCATCCTGGGCTCCAGTCTGAATTGTCATGTTTTATCATGTCAAATAAAATCAGCCATATTTCTAGATTATAGAGCAGCACCATCTAATGTGGGATGAATGTTGTCTTCTCTAATCAGCCCAGGTTTTCCCCCTAAAATTTTTCAATTGTCTATGTAGGCCACATTGTTTGTGGGACACCAACTAGACCAAACATCCTCATTTGACTGTTTTATCACAGTCTTTTAATGCACATACTTCTTTACAGTTTTGCAACCATTTCTTACTGCTCTCTTCCTACTTTCTATGTTCCTGCTCAAAAATGTGTTACATAGTAATGTGAACCATTTATTTTCATATCTAATGGTATATGCATTCTACCTCTATATATCTGAATCTACACTTTATAAGCAAATGGTTGAAATCTTCTCAGTGGTGGAATAAAAGACCCAAGCAATTAATTTGCATTGGTACAGGCCTCTCCCGTAGTGCAGACTGAGAACATCAATATGATACACAATTAGACATTTACCATTAGAAGAAAACAACATTCCTTTTGCAGTTCTTTTCGTTTCCAAATTTCACAGTTGCTTGAACATGGAACAAGGTGAATTATATTTGTTATTGTTATAATTGATTTTTTTTCCCATTCTTCCTTTATTACTGTGGTAGAACAAAATAATACAGTTCAATCAAACCAAACTTAACATTGGTAAAGTGAAGAAAGGTTGGAAGGATAAAAATACATTAAGTATACACACACATGCTTTAAGAGACACCATGACACAGGGTTAAATAAACACAGCTGACCACAGGCCAATAGTGGCAGTGTGGCTCGCTTTGTCACTGACTCAGCTGCACGCTTTAATTCTGCACCTATTGATTGGTCAGGATGTCGATAAGGCATTTAAGCAGCTTAATCCTTGTTGTGTTAACATGAGCAGTATGCACATAGTTTATGTATTAATTCTCAGCCTGAGTTGAGCACATCTTGCATTGCAATGCACCTGCCCTGGGTCTTCATGAGATCCCAATAGAAAGAACAGAAATTGATCGATTTGACAGCTGGTGGAAGGAAGGAAAGCAGTGGGTAGGGGTGGCTGATGGAATTACTCTCTGTTTTGCTGATCTGATGCCAAAGTGCTATTTCTCTTCTTTTGCTCTAAACCGACAAATCTATCAGGGACAGTAAGACATCTCTTAAAGTTTAATTAAACTGTCTGAAAAAGACAATTTCAATTGGTTGTTGTTAAATCCGTCTATTAATGTAGAGATGTTGGCTGTATCCCTCTCTCCTTTGCCTCTCCCTACCGTCTGTGTCTATACAGTAGATGAGAGCTGTTACCCTCTGCAGTTTCAGCCCATGAATGGTAAGCACCATTGGGTGGTCCAGTCCCAGGCCATAGAGAATGGGAGCAGGGACAGACACAGGGTGCAAGGCTACCATTCACTGTGACTATGACAGACAGAGCGGAGAGAACAGTGCGCTTGCTTTACAGCTGACTGACAACAGGTTAATTGACTGAACCCTCCCCAGTACTGCTCACTAGAGAGCATCCACATCCAGAGGCATCTCAGTTCACCATCTAAGATAAAGACTTTCACACTGATTGTTACCAAGCAGATGCTTATGGCGATGTTTATGTTGTTCTTGATAACACCTAATTTAGAAGATACTTTAGTGAATGAGCAGCTAATGATTAATTACAGAATCTGTCACTTGAAATAAGTCTCTTTTGTCAGTAGTTCCTTTCCCGTTCATTATTTTCAAGTCTGCCACTGTGCACTACAAAATAGTATCATCTCAATCACTACTCATTACATATCATTACTCTATTTTCTACTGTATGAAAATATTGAATATCATGGTCATGTTCATGATCATTGTGTTTAATCACATCATGTGTAGTTAAAACTTTAATTTATTATTACTCCGCTCTCTAGCAACAGACCATTACTTCTAGTTCCTCCTCCAATCAGTTATTTAGGAACTAGTCATTGATTACTCAACTGTTCATATGCAATATAAATAAGATGACTGATAATTCAACAAGTTGTTTCTCCAAACTACTCACATTTTTGCATACTGTTTTGTTACCTTTAAAGTTTGAATCTTTTATCCATGAAACTGAAAGTTCCACTGCCACATATCATCACATTTTGAAGCCAAATACTCAAATATGCAAATAAAGTAAACAACTAAAATATTTATTAACCATTTTTTACAGCAAACTCTTATCACGACACAGTCTTCAAGTCAATGACACTTAACCCTTTGAGTACAATTAGGTTGGCCACTCTGATCTGGAGAAGTAAGAATGAACAGGCCCTGGGGGATTCCACCACCATGGTCCTCTATCAGAAACATGAAGAAGCACACAAGGATCTGGAGGGTCCAAAATGGCTTCTTTAAAAAAGTCCGACATTAAAGGAGAAACACAATGGCTTGCTTTTTTTGTAGGAACTGAATCATGAACAACATTATCATTTTCAACATTAGTTTTTTACATGTGTACATAGTTCTATTTTGTTTGGCTCAAATGAAGAGATTTTCCACGTCTGTTTGACGTGTGTAGAAAAAATGGAAAGAAATGGCTTGTCGTGCGATGAATAGTCTGTCCAAACTTCTTGTCTGTTTGCAAAGAAACCTGAAACAGAAGCTGGTTTATGTTCACTCTAATTTCCAAAATTAGCTTCTGATGATGCTTTTAGTGTCGTACATTGATCAGAGATTTGTACATACATAGGCTAATTCAGTCCATATTGCAAAACAGTGAATACAGTAAACTATAACAGATACTAAAAGGGTTAAGGCAAGAATACAAAAATAAAGGAATAGTAAAAACAATAGAAATGTGGCTTCTCTCTCACACTCAACTTACAATGCTCAGATCCTAAGAAACTGCAGTAGTGAGAATTATTCACATTGTCTTACTCTCTTTACAGAGTATTTACAGTGAAACAGAACCTATCTAACAAAAAGAAAAGGAGTCCACAAAAATCAACATGTTATTCATGAACACAATAATTAAAAAACTGTATATTTTTTATCATATTGTCAGTATGTAAAAACATTTACACACAGACTTGCAAATAGTGTTTTACAGTCATCATTATATTTCATATCAAATTAACAGAACAATCTCACAACCTTGTTTTCTGTGATCTTTTGTACAAATGTCTGCTTTTGATTGCTGTGATAGACTTCCATGGGTACAGATACCATTTACATGACTGCTTTTCTTTCGTGCATGTACTTTGTGCACAGTTGACAATACATTTTACAAGAGGCATTGTGACAGGGGAGGAGAGTAGAAAGAGATGCTCAGATGAGATACAAATAGATGTGGTGGCAAACAAGGACAACTCAAGGATACTGTGGCTTGGAGGTCAGACTGATACACACCTTGCTGCATACCACCGTATTCTCCAGAGGCCAAACAACTGGCATCACCTTTGCCAAAGGTTTGTGAAATGACCAAATAATCCATTGCGAGGAAAGGTAGAAAAATATCTTTCTGTTTGCCTACAGTGAAAAAACACAAACTCGTCTGACAATAAATAGCAGAAGGTCAGCAGGAAGGAAATGACAGAAATATTGACTTTTAACTCAAGAGACCAAGGTCACCCCAGGCGCGGGTTCTGATTCCAAATCGCATAAAAGATTTTCCATTATAGCTAGTGCAGACTACAACATTTCAAAATCTCTAAACTGACATATTGTTCTCAGTACAAGACATTTTATGCACTGTTGTTAATGTTGTCATGGTGGTGTATAAATGAAGATGAGGTGTACTGATGACAAGGGTTTTTGATGGGTTCTACACTGAAGCAAATGGTTGTGTGCCTACTATCTCTCTTTTCCTGCCAGATTACTGTTGTATTCTCACTGGATGTTGTTCATCTCTAGTCAGACATGTCCTCAAGCTTTTTGGCGATGACACAAATCTTTTGTAGTGGTTAGGAATGCTTACAACAAACACTCTTTGTCTCATGTCTCAGTAAGAACTACAGTAAAAGATATGTAATTTGGAGTTTAGCATCAACTTTGACCTGGTGGGGAATAGCAATATCTTTTAGTGTTCCAACAGATTTACATCTCTTTAAACAAAAGAGGTAATTTGACAAAACAAAATTAAAGTGTAATAACTTAATCTCTGGATTCACCTATTATTCTAAACAAGCAAATAGATGTCATGTCATGGTATCTGATGGTATGCTGATGGTGTGCTGAACAACTTGTCAGAAAAAAAACAAACAAAAAATACGATATTGATTGTTAGAAAAAAATGTTTGGAAAAAAATGATTAACTTGTCTAGTATCAGTTGATTAAATGACTTTATAACAAAAGTTTGTCCTTTTCACCTGGCCAGAAGTTGGAAATGGCATGTCGTATCTGTTATCAGATAATAATTTCAGAATTGAACCATAATTTCTTCTCCGAAAGTCATTTCAAAAAAAAATTTGAGACTGTGTTAGAAATTCCCTCTGGTTTCTTGTGACAGAAAAAATAACGACAGTGATGGACACAGGGCTATAACAACAACCCTTAAAGGAATCATTAGTGCTCTCAAGACAAGCTTGAGAATAATGGAGAGAGAGATGTGGAGGAGAGGACGGGGCAGGAGATATGAACGTGTGAACTGGAAAGCACTGGACTCTCCTGCCTTAATAAGCCTGGTCATCTGTAAACACACTCGACACTTAGTGACCTCCTGGCATACTCAGATCCACGCCTGCATGTCACGGCTTTAATTAGCCACACTCTCCTGTTTTCTTCTTTTTTGTGCCTCTCTGCCATTCTCTGTGTGCACCATATGGTTCAGAGCTGAGGAGTCAGAGAAGTCCGACCCACCACACCTCTGCTGATTTAATCAACAGCTGTGGCTGGTGCTTGTTCCTTCTGCAGGAATAAGCTGTGCATCATCACTCTGCTTTCATATTGCTTTTGATATAATGACTGCCGTTACAGTACATGTAGCTATCTGGCATTCAGCCTAATCATAAAGGAGACAAAGAAGCTGGGGATTAGTGCTGGAGACAGACTTGCTCATATATGCACAGCACAGACAAAATTAGTGTCCCATTTCAGAATCCACATCTTTATAAAATATGATACATCCTTTATTTAAAGGAGTAGAGAAATGAACTGAAATTTGACTACATGTAAAGACAGTAATTATAACCATTAACCATGGCCACACCCAGAAATGGAGCAAAAACCATAGACAAGGATGAGACAGACTGAATCGTTCAAATAGTGTCTTCAAACTCTGCATGCGTTCTCCTGATCATTTACTGCTCGAAGTAGGCATGCTTGTTGGGTTTGTTTGTCTGAGAAGAATGTAGTGCACAGTTATCTGAAAAATATCAATGATTAAACTTGTGTCAACTTCAGGTCCTGGGGCCAGATGAATAAACCTATGCCCTAAGACAGAAATATGAATATAAATTCTTTTTGACAGATTTAGAAACGTGTGTTATGTATTATAAACTCTTGTGAAAATAAACCCACTTTCATGAAGCCCATTATCATTCCTATAATTCACCACAAACAGAGGCAGATATGCCCTCAAACATCAGGTTGCATATCAATCCTGTACTTGTGCTCCACCAATCATTACCTGTCAATGTGAAGATTGGACGCCAAAAATAAAGAAGAGCAGATTTACTGAGTGTGTTGCATCTACTACGTTATCACGTTATGTCACTGTTACTCTTACTACACACGACCTTTATGCACTGCTGTGGTACAATCCCACAGATTTATCATGTGTAAACGGGAACTGTAATAATTAGATTTCTAAGTCATCATTATTAAACGTCTCATGTTAGCACAGACTTTACAATGTGACTCTGTGTTTTGGATAGAGTTAAAAGATCACTGACAGGAAAACAATGGTTATAAATAAAAAGAAAGAGAAAGCCTACAAAGAAATTAATAATACAATCAGAAATATTGGCAAAATGCCTAAACAGTGTTCTAATAAAAGGTTGCGCCTCTCCTATTTAATCTCTTATTTAATCTCCCGTATTTAATTAATACTGCCTCTAGAAAACTGTGTATGCATGGTCTGTATTGTGGAGTATGTGTGTGGTGTGCCTTTTCTTCCTCCACAGTCTGTGTTTATGCATGTAAATGTATGTGGGAAAACAGGTATGCATGTTTTTTTACATACGTACATACTGTTTATACATGTGGCCCCTGGAATTGACATGACTCTCGTTACTAATATTTGAAATTATTTGGCAAAAAAAAGACAAGTCAGGACATCCAAAAGCCTAGGGTAAGGAAACAAGATGAAAATACCATTCCACAAGAGCATTTGGTCCTGAGTTGGAAACTGAACCTTCATCCTCATGGTTGAAGTAAATTTTTAGTTTTTCTGTATTTTCCAAGGTTTTGTTTAAAACAGAATCTTGTACTATACTATTATACTACAAGGTTCTGATTACCTCTTATTAGAAGGTGCATCTCTTTTGGTTACCACAGTAAATGCTTTGTGATAACCTCCTGTATGTAATCAAGCAGTGGTAAGCCTATTTTTAGCAACACAGACAGCTGGCGCACCTCACCATCTGCCCAGCTGTGAAATTTTTCTTTATGACAGCTCACTCACAACTTGTGCATGGTTTGTTCTTCAAGAGGTAACGATACACAGGTTTCCTCAAGACATGTAGTGAAATGGTGACAACGAAGAGAGACATACACAATACAGTGACTGTGGTGAGAACTACAACTGCCCCAGTCTCCTCCTGAGCCACATTGAGAAACACTCACTGATAGTTGACAGAGTTACAGCATAAAAACACAGCCTCAACACCCCAGTCTGTCCAGTGTGCGTTTGAATTTTCAGTGCACACGGTGGCATGTACATGTGTGTGCTGTCTTATGAATCCAAGGGGAGAGTCATCATATGGAGAGGGTGTGTGGCAGTCCCGAAGTGACAGGAGGAGGAGGAGAGGAGGATGGTAGGAAGTAGAGGAGAGCATTAGTTGTTCTGAAGGCAGTCGAGATCCACTGAGCAGCAAACATTCCCATTCTGACATGAAAAAACAAGGAAGAAAGGAGACTATTAAATATATTGCAGTATATTATGATATGTTGTACATATTTAATGTAGTAACACAATTCAGAGCCTGGCTGTCCATCACTTAGAGGCTTAATAAAGAGGGAACAACATGAACATGATTATATTTTATTAGTAAAAGGTCATTTGACACAAATGATACAGTGATATAGTGACTGCATCATGATGATGCATATAGTGAATATACTATATTTTCCTCCCACCAAAGGTGGAGACTAGTCATTGAGTTTCATGGATATTGTGCATGCTATGCCTTTAGCAAATCATTGTATGAGACATATGCTGCTATTTTAGTACTTTGGAAGTGAACAGAATTTACAATGAGTGAATCCAAGACGTGACAATACTAGAAACTGAACAAGAACAACATCTTTCCACAGACAAGGTCCCAGTTACTCTGGATAATCAACAGACTTCACTGCCATGTTGTACACGTTTCACCTATTTCACCTATTTTTGTAGATTTTTTCTGTAAATGTACACAGACTCTACTGATACACTTTATGTAACCAAGCAAAATAATGAAATGTGAAGTTATATTTTAGGTTCATATGTTGGTGTGCCTCTTTTGGCTAATCTAAATTCTGATTACTAAAAAAAGAGTTGGAACTGAAGGACGACAGATTTTTTTCATTAAATGCGTGGAGATGATCTGAGTTATGGTGACATTTTCTTGACACAGTGATCTGCATATTTTGTGGCTTTTCAGCTTGTATGTCACTTGCATCATCTGTGACAGATTTCTTAGCATTCATTTTGTAAGAAAAGACAGATAAATATATGTTGCATATCCACCAGCACATATTAGCTGAACTATCTACAGTACACCACATTTTCCATCTCCAAAAAGTTCTGCAATTCATACAATTAACAATTAACAATTAATAATAGATGCAAGGATTACTTTTAAAACTGCCATGAATATGAATTAAGTCAAGCTTATGTGACTACATGAGATAAGTGGTGTAGTTGCTAAAATGAACAGACTTTAATTAACCAAACCATAACATAGATGCTGCACAGTAAAACAAACTTTCATTGTGGTTGTTGTTTTGGCCTACCTTACACTTGCAGGTGGTGCAGGGTGAGTTGGGCATATGCCATGTATCGCCACTGAGGCGAGCAACGCCTGAGGGGTCCTGGCACGTCTGTCGGATGTCATACGACAGGTTGTCGGCCAGGCAGGGGTCTGTGACGCAGCGCGGGCAACACTCACCCTCTGCCACTGCTGTGTATTCGCACATCATCACAGGGCAAACCAGAGGCCAGCAGTCCACCTCTCCCTCCTGCAGAGTCAAAGGGACAGGTAGAGAAAGAAAGGGGACAAAAATGTTTCTGCGTGGGGCCTTTTTGAGTGAATCGGCTTTTGTGGAATCTGCAGTTACAGCTCACATGCTGATTTGTTGCCACATCTCTAATTAGAGACATGACAATTATCTGAGCCCTCTGTACACAGCAGAGCAGCAGATCAGGGTCAGGTATTAAACAAAGCCCAGCTCTGAGCTTTATGCTGATGAAAAGATTCTTTGAGATTTGATGTCATCTGTTTTTTCTAACAAATGTTTTTTTACCTCACCTCACTCTGGATTTAATATAGTTAGCTTTCCTGTCTGTTGACAAAAAACATGTAACTTTGTATGGATGTGTGTGTTTTGGATTACAGACCATGCAGCGACACTGCTGGCAGCCATACATCCAGGATGCCCCACTGCGATAGAGTGTGCGTCCACTTTGGTCCAGACAATGGCTGCTGGGCCTGTTGTCACAACCGGGGCAGCAGAATAGATCCTCCTCAGGGTCTCCACAGTCACAGGGTCTTCTCCTGCAGTATGTCTGCCCTTCCTGGGCAACAGAGGTCACAGCGGTCAAGGGACAAACAGACTGAAGTTGTGATAGTGACACTTGCATAGCGTAAGTAAGTGGCATCAAAGAAATACTGCAGACAAGTACTTCACAAGGCACTTTATATTGCTTTTACATAGATTACTGCAGTGGAGGGACTCTACAATCTACCTTTCAACAATAAAAATAAAACAATTGACTTCAGACCCACATTAAGCTGCATAAAAAGTTGGAATATTCAGTTATACAGTAGCTTGAAATCTTTCCTGCAACAACTATGCCTCATTGTTTTTGACAGACAGGCACAAATTCACATTAGTACCGTTTGGCGCCAAAGGCACAACCATAAAAATATAAATATGCAAAGATACCACAATAAAATCCTTAAAACAAGATTACTATTTCTTTAAACTTACACGGGTGTCTACATATGTGTAAGAGAAGAGAGAAAGACTCGATGCCTATTTTTATTTAAGTTTAAGTTTTTCCTTAAGAAATGAAACAGGATTATTATTTCTTCTGTAAAGCTCACTTAATATATGCTCTAAATTATTGAAATACAGCAACTAGCACTGCTTTTTACTAGTGGATAACAAAATACTGATGTAAAAAATAAGGTGTGTTTCCTTATCATTGAATAGTTTGTGTTCAGAAACTTTCATCAGTCTGTTACAGTGTTGAGTTCAAGGATTCCCTGTTACCCTGAATTTTATATCATATCCTTTTCATCTCTAGAAATACCACAATCTTGGAGATAAAGGCTGAATTCTTTAAATGTTTGGTTGGAAAGTGGTGCAACTGCAAACATATTGAATCTTAGTAAAAGAAAGAATGAATGAAGATGTTAAAGCACATCAGCATAAGGATTCAAAGGCTCCTATCAGACAAATCCAGGACTGTCAAGAACCTTATTTCCAATATGATCAAGGTGCATATCTAAACCAACTCTGATGCCTTTAGGGGGAGCTAGTTAACAATTCTATTTATGGTTGTCATCAGTAGCTATGGAGGATTTTAATGTGTTTTAGCAATCTCCTTTTTTACAACAATGCATTGTGAGCTCAGCAAGAAAATGTGTTGTGGTGAATAGTGTGTGGAATGCATAGTCAAAGGCAGAGGAATCTGCTGGAGCCGCATGTCTGTTGTGTCTCTGCCTATTTGTTTCTACCTGGAGAAAACTTTATGGTCCATTTTACTCAGCACAGCCTGCAGTGTCTGGCCTGGGACTGGCAGTGTAATAGGGATGTAAAAATGTTCCATAAAATGGCTGTTAGGAAATGTATGGGGGCCATGAAATAATTTTGCATACCAATAATACAATACAGAGCCAGTGTTCTGTTGATGCATATTGTCCTGCTCCAGATTCCCAGGATGGCAGTATTGATGGTATTGGTCAGTTAAAACCCTGGATATGCTGAAAATAGTTTGGTCTTGCTGCAATGCCAAGCCCATGGTGCTAGTGGAGTCACTGTTGTAAATCACCAATTTGCACATTTTAGTTCACGTACCTCTTGCCCTGTCTGGCTTTAGCTCTTTTTACACATTCAAAACACAAAAAATACATCAATGTAATCAGCCTTCTTCTCATGCTTAACAAAAAACTGTCAGTTTCAAAAAGACATTTTTTAACTGCAGTCTGTAATTTCTGTGCCTGTTACCTTTACCTCTCCCTTTTAACAAATTACAGTAACTTTCATGCTGCCTAAGTGCTGCCAGTGGTTTTAGGCTCTGTTCCCCAGAAACCAGATCAATGCTAGTTAACATTCAGTCAGCATCTCACATCTGACTCAACTCCTGATTCAACAGCTGTAGGCATCCTGACCACTGATCCTTAGTGTAAGCAGGGTTTCTTCAGGGTGGCTTCTCCACTTTGTTTTTTTCTCCATTCTATTATCTTTACTTGCAGGGACTATATGTGCAACAACAGCTCTCATCTGAAATGTGCAAATTACCTATGTCAAAATGTATCATGTATAAAGATCTATATTAATCAGGAATTAACTTGAAAGTGATATTTAACCAGAGGTGTTCAAAGTGAACAAACTCAATATTCAAGTACAAGGTCAAGCCTCTGTAAGTTCCTGTTATTTTTTCTACTTAAGTACTAAAAAAGTGATACTAGTTTGAGTATTAAGCACCTGTAGATTGGCCTCAATCAAATTGATCACAAATACAGTGTAGACATTATTAATACTGTCAATTTAAGTGTATCTGGAAACAGCTTTTTTAAAAGGAATATTTACATAAATTAACAAAGTTTATAAGTACAAACATTAGTACTGTCTTCCAATAGCATGTTATGTTTGTAATGCAAGTTTACAAGGATTAACCGATCATTAGAAAACCCTTTTGCAATGATGGTAACAGCTGAAGACATATGTTTTCCTGTGTGTCCAAACCTTTAACTGGTAGTGTATACATGGATGTTGTATTTTTCTTCACTATAAGTATATATTAACAACTTAACAGCAGCAAGTTATGGAGGAGATCATTTTAGATCATGCTTCGATGAAAACTACAATCTAAAAATTAAGATCCTCCACTAAGTTGTGAACACCACCGATAATTAGTGTGCTGAATTTGAATGTGTGTTCATCATCTGTACCTTGCAGGAGCATATAGCACAGCGGTCAAAGCTGGGCTTCCAGTCTTCTCCATTGCGTCTGATTCCCTCTTCCTGTGGACAGTCACCGCTGCAACCCGGGCCAGATGTACACACACAGTCGTAGCCTCCTGGGAGATTCACACACACACTGTCGTTCCAGCAGGTGTGTGTCTGCAAACTGCACTCATCAATATCTGAAAGAATAAACCATAATATATAAATGCCTACATCAAATTTTGTGTACAACTGTAGGAAACAACAGATACAGTGTAATAGATTGTAAGAAATTGTTACAATCAGCAAGAACTGAAATAAGCAGCTGAAGGTTGTTCTGGTCAGGTAGAGCACCCAGAGATAGCTAGTATAGTGTATTTAGGCTTGTTCAATGTACTGAATTAACACAATACTGTCTTTATCATCCTGTATTTAATTAATAGTATATTCTTTAGCTCTGCTTTAATTCACAGTGATTGTTTGAACTGTAATTGCAATAAATAATTTAGGTAATGTTTCCCACATCGTTCATGTTTATACAAAGATACACATATACTGTCATCATAGCCTTGGCTCATTTATTGTGGGTGGATTTAGAAATACCATAGACAATGGACAAAGAACTTTTCTTAATCAGTATGGCACGGTAAATGGGGTGCCAAAGGACTGTCCCTACGTTTATCAAGCCATGACATTTGACAGAATTTATCCACCCTAAATGTGAGCCGTTCAGAGAAAGAAAAAGACCGAAGTCTTTAACGGTAACTCTGCTCTCTCCTGCCAGCTGCCATCGATCACACCCACACTGACAGCATGCTACTTGTGTTGCATGAACAAAACCCTGAAGTAGAAAAACTGATACTAAATAATGAAATAAAGGAAGTCTAAGCAAGTTTTCATACTGTGAACAACACAATGAACAAGTCTACTTTACTTTCTTCACAGGTCTGTGAGATGAGAAATGTGTTTCCACACTTCCCTGTTTGCTTTTCCAGTACATTTGTGAGTTGGACTGAACATCAGGCAATCAAAAAAGTTGATATCCAATTTATCTCATGTCAGATTAAACTCAACATAATCAGACTTGGTGCGACTTTCTATGTAATCTGTACTTTTTTAAAAAGTGTACTTTGACCTTAAGGCTGACATAGCAGGTTAAAGTACAAAAGGCCAATAAGTGGTGACCTCTTGTTGTCCTCACAAGCAGTGCTGGCATAACACATAATTATTGGTTCATCTGTAAGCTGCACAGACTACAAGTGTGCTGAAGCTGCAACATGCAAAATTGAAACCCCGATTGCCACATGACTGTCTGTCATGCTAAGCTCCAGAGAGTTCTGGTCTAGATCTAGAAAAAGTTCATTTAAAATCATATTGATATTTAACACAAGTCAGTAAAATTCAGGCTCGGAACAGTTATGTGGTTCATTAAATGTTTATGGCTTTTCCTTCCTTTAACAGAAAAAGAAAAAAAAAACTCTACCTGTTGATTTTTTCCTACTGTAATTAGAAGCTAGTAATCAAATTAAATTATTCCAAATAGTTACTTAGAAAAGTGTAAGAGCATCTGGCCAAAGTGGCTTATATTATGAACACTATTTAACATAAATTTGAGTTTTCTTCAGTAAATAATTGGAGTGGAATTAGGCAGGCAGACCTATTGTATGTGAGGTGTGGTTGATGCTGTGACAACAGTGACAGCGCTGAATACACTAATTGGTTGCAGTATCAAATTTCCTGGATAGAGAGGGAGAGGGTTAATCTCTCATCCAAGAATTTATTGTGCCTGCAACAGACTATTTGCATACACTAAATAAAATCCCCATCAACCAGTCAGATATACAGTACCTCTGGTGATAAAGGATTAATGCTTCTCATGCTCCATTCAGACACAAGCTGCTGCTTGCAGATGAAGTGTACCTTTAAATGTAGACTGTGAAAAACTGTCTTACAACCAAACACAAAAGCCCCTGGGAGACCCCATCTGTGCACAGCCATCCATATGAAGAACTTACACAGACACCTATGTGCGCTCTCAAACACGAAGACACTAATCCTGCAGCATATGCTACATTCACACAGGTACTGACACACATGTAAACAGGGACAAACAAAACAAATAAATCCCTCTCAAAGATTTATGATGTTAGAAGGTATTAGAAATCTTAGTATTGGAGCATTTAAATAAAACTAACTGGACCTATTTGTTGTGTGACAGAGCAACTTACTGTGATGCCTATGTTTTATTGTTAGGTGATTGTTATAATCTATGACGGGACAGACTGAGGAAGTCATCTGGCATAGTGTATGGATTCATGGCCATCATCATCTTACAGTACAAATCTGTTTTTACTGCAACCATGATAACAAACGTCCCTTAACTTTAATAGAGTATTTAACAAATTGTGATTTGTATCTAAACTTCACTTTGCTTTGTTCCCAGTCCCTAATTGTATGTTTATCATTGTATCCACGATCACGATGGTGTAGTCTGCAGCCCGTTAGTTAGAGCCTAAAAGGAATGGTTTTTTTTTTCTTTCAAATAGAAGCTTCTGTAAGTTGTATCAGAAGACTTTTGGTTAAATTATACTTCTTTTATATGTCTCCAGGCAGCACATATGGGAAGATCATTTACATCAAAGAGAAGGAAAAATGATACACAAACACACACACTGTAGTGCAGGAAGACACGGGGGGTCTATGGTATTTTATCCTAATTTTTCAGCACAATCTGTTTTTTAAAGCCACCTGTCTCTCCCTAAAGCATCGGGCATAATAAACATGTTTTGAGACGCAGCCCGTGCAGCTTAGTCAAAGCAATAAAGAAAAAGGACTGCTGCTTGCAGCTGCTCTGCTCCTCACCGCAGCAATATGCAGCGTAACACAATGCAGCACAGTGCAGGGTTATGAAACGTATTGCATCACGGCATAAACAATTCAACACGAAAGACTTTATGAAATTATGCATTGTAAGAATCGTATGTGTTACAGTGTGTGAATGTTATATAACTAAAAACCGGACACACCTTATGTTAACACAACGTCCTCATGGCATATTACAACACACAAGCATTTTAACACACAAACAGCTCGATAAACACTAACACAGCACTGCACGACACTTTGTTCTAATGTAATTATTTCAAAGTTTCTGCTGTCATTTTCTGTTTAAAACTTTTACTCCGGGCAGACATATAAAATAAACATCAATATCAACATACTCTAACTCTGTGTTTGCAAGCCTGGATTTTAAGCTTATTTGTGTTCAGTCTAGTTTTCAGTGTTTTTTCAGTTTTCAGATACTACAGGGAGTGAGAGGGTTTGACTTCTTAGTTCATCCATCCATCCATCCATCCATCCATCCATCCATCCATCCATCCATCCATCCACCCTACAGTGCATTTTGTAATTTGTATTCTGCTTATATGCACATTTCCCACATGTTGGAACCAACAAACAGAAAATGTTATGTACAGTTTCATTTTTGGGCTGTGCATATATGTTGAAAAGGCAACAAATGTATTTACTGATAGACATTCACAAGGGTTTCTTTTTTTTACTTTCTTGCAGAACTAGAAAAATAACTAATAACATTTTCTCAGACCTCAGACTTTTGGACCACACTGTATTTCTTACCTTGAGAGACAATAACAAAGCAAAAAACCAATGCAATGTCAGTAAATGACCATGGTCAACATTATACAGTAATTACTAAACACTGTGAAATAAAGATGTCATTAGTACAGTCCCACAAAGCTGCTGGCAAAGCCATAAACTCTTTGTTTTCTTCCTGTTCTTAATGAAGAAAATCTACTTTAAATGTTAATTTAATATTTAAATAATAAGATTTTAATATGAAGTAGTTTGTGAGGACTTTTTGCAACTTAAATGTTATTTTAAACAAGAGTTGCGTCTTTCATCTAAAAATCTTAACTTTTCAACAAAGTGAAACTTTGTGTCTGTAACTTTTTGTCTAAAAGGTAAAATGGACAAACCACCAAATCAAGAAAGGACATAGGGCATACACTCATATATAACATAATAAAAATATTGATATGATCCAAAAGTCTCTCTTTCTGTTCCATAAACATGCCATACTAGGGCAAAAACAATTCATAACAACATTTTGACACAACACTGTCCTCAGTTTGGCATCCACTGAAGCATGTCTCTTATATTGACTAAATTAACTAAACCATATTTTCAGTTGGTTGCCACATCAGACAGTTATCAAAACCATTTTTAAATGGCCTAAAAACACAAGGTTCAAAGTTCTTCATGATCTGTTCAAACTACTGAATAAGGGAGGGGAATAGGGAGTTAGGTCTCATTCTCTATTTTTCCACTTGTTTGCAAAATGTCTACTGTTGTTTGTGGTGTGAATGCATGGTAAGCAAGTAAATAACAGATTTAATGTTTCGATTTTTTGTTGTATCTCCAGTTGTATGCACTGTCAACACTGTGTTTTGAAAAGCCTGGTGTTTTTCTATTTCCAGTTAAACTCTGCCCTGATGTGCCTCTACCTCATGAATACCTTATTAAAGGTTGTTTAATTGTTTAATTGTGTGTGGGTTTCCCACTGAATGGTTAGCTCCTGAGCTGCGAAGGTGTGAAGACCTCTGATTAGATTCCTTGTAAGTCTGTGCTTGTGTCGACATGCTAGATTATCAAAAAAGATAAATAAAACAAAGAATGACAAACCAGCAATCACGTACCAGATAAAAGAGATTTGAAGAGGAACATTATTTAGAGTTCCTGCATAATTGGACACAGCAGGAAAGACAGGAAAAAGTCTGGTAGCAAGGTGGTGGGTATACAGAGACAGAAACGGGTATTTCAAGCAGTTATGAGGATGTTTTCAATTCAAAGTATGCTCACCAATGCAGGAGCTCCCATCAAGCAAGTAGGAGCCATTGTCATGGAAACCACTTCTGCATTCACAGTGGTACCAGCCGGGCAGGTTGACACAGCGGGAGTGGTTGTGGCACTCAATCAGGCCCTCTGCACACTCGTCGATATCTGAAGACACAAACACAGACAGTAACATCACAGTCAGTCTAAATAATTCGATCAACGGACACGAACCTGAAACTTCAGCTCATTTGTGGCATTTGATTTTTTGCCTGTTCTTTGATCTGTGGTAGCTGCAATAGTGAAGGTTGATCCAATCAGAGCAAACCAGTGCCAGAACGGCAGAGCTGGGTCAGTGGCTGCCCATATTAGACAGCCAACATCTCTGCAGTCTTTCCGTCACAGCAGGGATCAAAGTCTTTTAGAAATAACACCATTTGGCAGCACAGTTGATTCCTCTGTGCATTTTATTTCTTTTCGCTATTTCTTCTTCTCACTCATCTTGCCATTTCTACTCATCTTGTATTGTCTCTGGCATGTGGCATGCATGCACACACCCAGCCCTGAGGCATTTGGTCTTTTTTTTTCCTTGTAGAGAGAGTAAATCTCTCTTATCCATTATGCATGGTGTGAGCTCTGCTCCTCATCAGCCCTCTCTGTTCTGGCTGTAAGACCTGGTCTACACACACACACACACACACACACACTCTGGTGGTTGAAGTGTAACCTTCAGTCACATCTTCAAGCACTTGAATGCAAAGCATGGCAAACAAGCAAAGCTAGTGAGGGATTGCTCATTAATTGTCATGTCTGTGTTATGTCTTATATTGTCACTGGAGGAGGAAAACCCTTTCAACAAGAAAATGTGCAGTGTTGCAGGAGTTATTCACATTATGTAATTGCAGCTATGGATCACGTGTCAGAGTGGGTTGTGCACTAATTGCAGGGTTGGCAGTTTGAGCCCCAGCTCCTCTGCTGGAGTTGCAGTGTCCTTGGGTGAGCACCTACTCGTGAGTGTGTGTTCTTGTGTTCTGTGTTCTTGTAAGTTCCTTTTTGATTAAAGCAAATTACTAAATGCAATGGGTGTTTTTTTATTAGAGCAAGAGTTGCAGAGTTTTAGTCTTGTTTTTTTCATAATGGTTGCACTTTACATAATAACTTGATAAAAAAGTGATGAGGATAATATTTTGGTGATACAAGAGTAATTACCAACATGTAAACTATCATTCATTCATTCATCTTCTATACCGCTTAGTCCCCGCAGGGGTCACGGGAGTGCTGGAGCCTATCCCAGCCAGCTTACGGGCGAGAGGCGGGGTACACCCTGGACAGGTCTGTAAACTATCATGTAGTAACATTTGAAACAAAGCTATAAAATGCAAAACTATCATTTTCAACCTAACTGTTCTATTTCCGGTTTGCATTAACGCTTTACATTTTTTACATTTATTTTACCACACAGATAGGATGT
>OMLM01015006.1:66982-85430 GCA_900302695.1 Helostoma temminkii | reverse complement strand
TGGTGGTGTAGATCGAATGTTTTTGGCGGAAAAAGTCCTCCATCTGACTACATTTAATTGCTATGTAAACTATGAACAACTTGTCATTTATATTTTTTGTGAACCTACTATATGGTCATTGTGTTAATGGGTTGCAATTATGTTTCCCACAAAAAAAGTATTTGTGTAATGTTTAGCTGTATACAAACATAATTTGTAGGAGACTGGGCTGGCTTTCTGCACCTTGTCTGCTCATCGCTTCAGTAGTTTTTGTTCAATTTTGTAGATTCTTGTCCTCACCTCATCCCCTCTAAAGTGCCTAAAAACAAGCAGCAGAATAATTTTGCAGATGCAATGCAGTAAATGTTCAAACCAATTAGCATTTTGTTTATCAGCAAAATACAATTTATAGATACAAATATAATACCCGTGCCAAACTTTAACATCAGTTTGGATGTAAAAATTTGTTTTCGGAGAACAGCACTGAGGACTTAGCTTGATGTGATAACTGATTGATAGATATTTGATGTTGTTCAAAGGTTAATTAGTCCTTGGTTGATTTCCAGCTCTCATAAAATATATTGCATGCTGATTGCCACTGATTTCCTCTCTATAGTTCAAATGTTCAGACCTGAGTCTTTCTCCACAACAAAGTTAAAATGTAAAAAAAAATCAAGACATGCATAACATAGCTGCATTTTCCATTACTGGATAAAGGTAAAAGTGAAGGAATTAGCATTTAGCAATCCTTGCCTTCATACACTCACACGTTTGTCTCACTAGACTTGTGAGGATACTCATTGACATATTGCATTCCCTAGCTCCTTATCCTAACCCTAACCATCAAAACTAAATGCACAACCCTAAATTTCATCCTAACCCTAACCAAAACCTAAGTATACCCTAACCCTAAAACCTAGGTGTAACCCCTGAAAATGCTCTTTGCATCCTAGCCAGGACTGGCTAAGATGTTCTCACAAGAATTTGAACAAAAGTTGTCCACACAGGTCTGACATTTCTCCTAAAGATCAGAGGGAGCACCTTTGTATGCAACTTTTTTCAAATAGCATTTTAGTAGACCTATGCTCCAAAACTTATCTTAATGTGACGAGATCTGATGGAGCTCAACATAAATCATGAGGACAGCTGCATGTATAAGTAAGGAATATTTTCAGACTTATGTTTAGAGAATCAGCTGCTATAATTACTTTTTCCTCCTAGTTCTTCACTGACGACCATTTCTAGTTTAACTCAAACATTATTTCCTGTTTGTTACAATTGTAGCAGTTATTGTAATTAATGGTTGTTAGAACATCTGTGAAGCAGTATACAGTTAATAGTCCCTGTGCTGTTATATGAGCATTCATGTAATGCCTCTTGTCCAATCAAATGGTTTTGTTGCATGAACTGTTGCATAATCTCCAATATATATAATTTCTGCTGCTGTGTAATAAACCAGTGTTTAACCAATGTCACAAAAAAGTTCTGCAAGTTGCTAAGAGCAGAAAAGCAAAAAAAAGTGCTGACACTTTTGCACACTTCATTATCAGTGCTGAACAAAAAGACCTGCATTTGCATTAACACTAGAATTGCATCTGCAGGAAAATAGGGCCCAGTGTGTCATTTTGTAAGGTAATGTGGTGCAAGGACATAGTGTTTTTATAATTATTGTATAAGATGAATAATGAATTAATTACAAAAAAAGGCACTGTGTAATTCTTAACACCTCATATTGTACGATCAGCTTCCTGTTGACTGATTCTGAGAGTGATGAAGACAAGAATTTTATTCTGTGCACCCTTTAGCAAACAGAGATGTACAGTCTGCTGGGACTGACAGTACTAAATAGATGTGCATATATGTAACGTAATTACTATCACTAGTATTGTGGCCATCTAATGGGAAACCATGGCAACATCCTGTGGACAGCTGCAAATAGTATGTGGGAGCTGCTTGATCACTTTTGTAAAATGAGACTGCAGAGACAGAAGGTTTAATAACAAGAGGAATGATGGAAGAAAAAAATCATGAGTGAGCAGAGACAGAAGAGAAGAGGGAGGAGAGAGAAAATAAGAGAAGAAAAGAAAATGGAAGACAATGAGAAGCAGACTTAAATGAAAGTAAGGAGGAAAGGAGAATACACACAACATCATGCAGCAGATGGAGCAGAAAGAGAGAAAAGGAGACAAAAGTAAGGGGAATGAGATGAAGGGAAGGAAAGTGGAGAAGGAGATGAGGAATGGAGAGGAGGAGAGGACAAGACAAAGAGGGAAGGGAAAGGAAAGCACAGAAGGAGAGGAAGATAAGAAGGAGGTGAATCATAGCAAAACGCAGAGGAGAGAAAGGAAAAGGGTGAGAGAGGGGAGGAAGACAGGAAGGATGAGTGGAGAACAGATGAAATGAAGAAAGGGCATGGAGGATGGAGGAGAGAAGACTGGAATAAATGAAAGGGGAGCAAATGGACAAGGAAATGAGAAGAAGAGTAAAAGAAAGGGGTAGGTTGAGAGTAAAGAAGAATGCTCTGAGGATCTTCAGCCTGTGTAGTGTCCAAGGTGAACACAGGGCTTTAGAGTGTGAAAGTGTGTATGTGTGTGTGTGTGTGTGTGAGAGAGAGAAAGAGGGAGAAAAAGAGAGACAAAAATTGACTATTGTGCACCCAGGCTGACCTAATGACCATGACCATCTGAGACAATATGATGCCTCAGCTGTGCTTAAATTAGGAGGGACAACTGAACAAATGAAGAGGTGAGAGGTCAAGTGGGGTCAGCTCCTTCTTACCTGTTTCACAGTGACGTCCTGTAAATCCTGAAGGGCAGACACAAGTGTTGGGAGATACACAGGTCCCTCCACTCCGACATCCCTCCTCACAGAAAGCTAAAAACAGAAATGTATTAGCTTAATCTTTGTGGCCTAAATGTCACAGCAACAGCACAAAAAGTTATTGTAGTTTAACGCTCTGTGAAGGCATTACGAGGTGCGAAGTGGTTCCCCTGGCTACTTTTAAAAGCAGTGTTAACAGTTCTGTGAGAAAACACTGACACTTTTTGTCATTCACATCGGCTTATAAATGGTGTTTTATGTTTATGTCTGTACTCAAGATGTGCCACAGAGCAACCTGGCAAAATATTATCACAACAACTGAAATGGAAATATTGTGCATCTGAAGAGGCACTTTTGCTGCAGTTTTATTACCAATACCACCTCTTACACATCTTAAAACTGTAACCTGTCCTCCTCAGATTTGGTTTGGTTTACTGAAAGTGTCTGATGTAAAATTTATTTTTCAAGTGGTTATCATCCACATATCAGAGAGGTGGAGATAAAATGTCAGGATGGGTGAAAATGTCTTGGAGGGATACTTATAAGAGTGCTTCTTTTTTAAAGCTGCACTAATAAATATTTTTATATTAGCAAAGGATCATCCCCTGCTATAAAAACACTGGACCCTCAGACATCAAAAACTACAGACTTTGTTTTTTCCTTCTTTCCGCCACCAGCTGTTGCAAACTGTGCTTTATAGTGTTTATCTTTCACAGAACAGCCATCTAATCTTCCACCAATCTCATTTCAAAGTAGACAATTCAGCACAATTCAGTTCTCCTTGTGATGACAGAGGCAGCCTATTCTGCTTCTCTGTCTTTGTACTCCCAGACCTGTCTGCTGCAGTTGACTTAGTGAACCACCCTGATGATTGGGTGTCTAAGGCTCTGCTCTCTGTTTAAATACCACTTGGCGGATCGCTTCTACCAGGTGAAGTGGAAAAGAATCTGAATCGTAAATTCTTTTGGACAAAGCATCTACAGAATCAATGTAATATTGTGTCATTGTTTTGGCTTTGAATTATATTTACTGTATGGTTCAACGCTCTCATCAAAGCAGAGACAGAGACAGTTAATGGGTAACTGGTGAAGAAAGCGTAGCATTTAGCAAGAGAACAAAATCTGTATTAATCACATAGACTAAAATAATCTAAAAATAATGACAGTATTGCTATATGCAGACCTAATGTAGACAACAAATATTGCTGGACAATATTTGCTAGCTTTTTTGTCATAAAACATTACAAACCAACCATCATAACATTATGACCACCTGTACAGACACAGTCAGAAATGTCCACTATTAAGGTCATTGTGGGAGGTGGAGTCGTACTGGAGTATGTTATGTTAAGAGGTGTCTCTAATGTTTTGGCCTCCCTATTAACATCAGTGAGGGATCTAAAAGAGACACCTCTTAACATAACATACTCCAGTCATAATGTTAAGCCTGATCTGTGTGTGTGATTTTCCATGTATCAGTGACATGATTGCAGCTTATTTCTGTTAACACTGAGACTCAAGGTTCTGTTCTGTCTACAGGAAGAATTACTGCTGTTTTACTTGATTTATTCAGAAATCTCTATGTTACCAATTGACACAATGATAAAATTTTATTGTAGATTCCTCAGTTTTGCCTCCAGCGTAAGTGAACTGGTTGTAATGTATATAGTGCATTTATCCCAAGAATAATGCGAACACTGTACAAAGCATCACTTTTGCCCACGCCAATGAATTCTCACGTTGACTGTGGTGGAGCTGCCATGTCAGGAAGGTTTAATGTCAAGAACAACCTGCTCTACCATCCAAGTCACTCGTGTGTTGTACTGCACCCTAAAGAAATGTGACAAAAGCCTCGCTTGCAGAGATGCTACAAGTGTAAAAACACAATTCTAGTGAAGAAAATGCCTTAAAATCCTCTAATTCATTCTTTCTCAAACAAGGTGCCGCTTGGTCAAGGTGCTTCGTCAGGGGTGCTGCTATTCTAACTTAAGTAAAATAAATTTAAATCACACAAAAATATAATAGTTATTAATGGCCTCACACATCATCAACACTCTACGCACTATGTATGGAGTCTACTACAGAGTTTTTTATTCCTTTTCATTATGGCACAGCAATTGTCAACAATTATCAACAAAACAACAACTGTGTGACAACTGAGTATCTTGAAAAGCCCCCTGTTCAGTGGGAAGAGCTGTGTCAGTATTTGCACTGATGGGGTTTTATCAGTAGAGACACAGCACAAAACCTGAACGTATGAGCCACTCACTGCTTCCTTCACAGAAAGGCACTATTTGCAAAGACAGTGCCAAAGGAACTTTTGGACAAGGCTTTGGACAGGTTTTGGATGTCATTGGAGAAGGAGTACATAGTTGAGTAGAGTACATGTAGCGACATGGAAATATTCTGCTGCCCTTCTCCACAACATATTTGTGTGAACTGAGCTTTTTGAGCCAAACTTCCATCAAAAATAAATACAGGGATCGACTGAGGAGTGATGATCAGGAGCTTCATGTCTGCCTCTTGTCCATCCCTGCCAGAGGCGGCCATGTACTCTGGTTCCCCACTGATGGTAAAAACCACAAAACTTACCCACTCCAATAGCCAATTAAGGTGTGTGAGTACACAGTGTGATGGTGTACTTTTTTTTTTACATTTTAGAATGGGGTGCTTCTGGAGTTTGCTTGCTTTTAAAGGGTCCTCTGACTGACAGGTTGAGAAATACTGCTCTAATTGAAGGTGAGGTACCACAAATTATTTACTCCAGAGCTTAGCACATGCTCTAAAATTTAATTTTTTTCTTTTTTTTTTTTAATTTTAAACTTTCAACTTTAATTTCAATTTAATACTGTTCATAACATATATCTGTCTAGCCCAGAAAACACGATCTTGATGGTCTAAATACCCTTACAAAAAAGTACTATACTTAAAGTTTATTTTATTAAGTATACTTAAGTGTATAGTATAGTATAGTAAGTATACTTCTATATACTTCTAGTATACATTTTTAATACTATTGGGACTAAATTGGCCCACTTTTTAGTTTACCTCTGTTTAGTACATAAAAAGTATACTTCAAGTATGCTTGCTCATTTTTACTTTAAAAGAAGTATAGTAATAGTATACTTAAATGTACTTCTATTTCTTCAGGGTAAACCTGTGGTGTTGCAAATGTAATTCAATTCCACTCAAGTTGTTGTTGTAAATGCTGTTGTGACAAAGTCCTCAGGTTCTACATAAGCATATCACCATTGTGCTATTTTTGCTATTACCAGAGGACATTCACTGTTTGCCTCCCCACTAATGTAGAGGTCACCTGACTGTTGCTGTGAGAATTTCAGAAACTGAGTTTTAGAAACAGGACTAAAACCCTTTAAGTTAATCACTTAAGGTCAAACTTGGTCTAATGGGCAATTATAATTTCAACTAAGGTCAAAATTTGACAGGTCATAATTGCTCCAGCACAAGTCTGATTTAGAGTACATTTGGTTAGATTATGCATATTGTTATGGATCACCTTCACGACAGCATCACTCACAAGGTGACATTTCACTGTATCATTGTAGGTGTGTGTGCAAGCTTTTGTGTATATTCAGCTGTCTCGCTGCCATTTGCTGGAAACAGGCTATAAGTGAAATTCTGTGAATGCACAATGCGTCAATGTGGCTCAGTCAAACACACAAAGCGGGACGGGCAGGTTAAGGAGGAAAACTGGCAGAGAAATGTACTCCATAAAACAAGAGTGAGTGTGTAGTCAAGTGCTTGAAGGGAGGAGGATTAAACCGAAAAGAGGGCAGCTTTAATTGAGCAAATTAATTTAGAAGAAATTACTTAGTATTACTAAGTATAATTAATGACACGATATGGGAGATGAGCCTACTTTTAGTCACATACTATACATATAAGGTATATGTATGTAATGGGACTGTGTGTGTAATGTATGGAGCTTTGGTTTACGAATCTAGAGAAATACAATTTATTCAAGTAAATTTTCACCCTGGTGTTTTAGAGAAGCAAAGTGAAAAATATACAAACTAATGCATAAGTGCAATAAATAAAAGCAGAATCTCATGCCAGAAGCTATTAGAGCAATTAATTTGACTGGTTCCACTGTTTAAGAAGTTCTATCAGCCTCTCATTAAGAGCTTGATTGCCTCTGTACTAATAAAGCTCACACTTAAAAATTAATTACACTTACACTGACTAAATCTATCTCTAGCTCTAATTATCATTTCACCATCATCAGCATAATGCAGCCTGCCTGTCGAACTAATGACTCCCAGAGATGAGGGGGCTTCACTGTATAGTTTTTAACACAGTCACTTTCCAACCAAAGTTGCAGGCAACCATTTTCTTGTCCAACTTCCAACTGGACAGCATGAATTTAGACCATTTTAATGCAGGTCTTCACTACACTTCTTGTTCCTCTCCTCTTTGTGTATCTTGTGTCAATTCTTATTTCTCCAACTCCTCCCTCCATTCAGGCTCCACATAACAATTACTAGGACCATTGCTACAGCAACAAACAGCCTATGCTGAGGTGCCAGCAGGAGACTGACCCCCTTCAGTGTAGTCCCTGTGACCTCCAGCTAAACTATCTCTCTGCTTAACTGAGCCTGTTGCTGATTCGTGACTTCTCGAGACATGCTTATACCCACAGATTTGCTATTTGAGTTTCCCATTATAGGCCTAGATTGCTTTCCAGTGGGTGGTGAGAATGAAATCATTCCACTCTGTGCCGTAGCTAACTGCCACATTCACGGTCGTTGCATGTCCAAGGATCCATCTCCATCCATCTAAGAGCTGAATTATTTCAGAGAAAGACAATGGATATTCCCCATTCAAGTAGGTAAGAAAAAAAGAGAAAAAAGCTTTGTAACTGTGAACTGGTAAAATATAATTGAGTTAATAATGAACATAATTAGCACATCTCAGCAGTGATGTTCTGCATTAGCACTCAGGCTCCTTATAATGATGTCATCTCTAACTGAAAGATTAAATCTCAAGAGTTTATAATATTTGCCCCAAGTTTGAATCAAACATCTATGTTTTAGATTAGTCAGCATGATAAGAACCTGTGAAAGATAAGATCGCTGAACAAAACTCGCTGCTGCTAGAATGAACAAGACTCTGCTGCCAGAGAAATAAGATGTTTCTATCCAGATAGAAACTGGATACAATCTTTGTTTGGGTTAGCAAACGCAGTCAGGCAGTATTCATCATCAATGGATGCTTACGTTCATTTAAAAGAAAAACTAATGAGGCACAGTCTGGGTAATGAGGCCAGATTACTCACAGCCAACTTTTTTGTCTCTTTTAGCACATTTAGGCCAGTAGTACTGTTTAAAAATGCCTGTAGCATTTTTAGATGCCTCACTCACCCATTTCACAGAACAGGTGTACTTGTTTATACAGATACATCAAAAACTCATAATCATGAAGAGTGTTTCTAGGAGATACAATCTCCTGCTTTTATGCTTTGCTTTCACTTTGTTTGTCTTGCATAACCTATTATGCATAATCTGCATAGGAATAACTCAAATCTCTTACTTTCCAAAATATTAATGAGTGGTTTCACTATGAATATAATATTATATATATATATATATATATATATAACTTTGGTCAGACAGTAAAGGATAAATATTGGACTTCATCAGATAGTCAGACTTGAGTGGATCATTTGTTACACTATGTCTGCTGTTGTCTAAATAAGCAATGTCTCGCTAAAATGTTAACCATAACGTGTAAAGGTAAGAATGCATATCCAGGCTGTTTTGCAGTTTTTCTATCCTGTAGTGTCCACAATACAAAAATGCAGCTTTAGATCCAACCATGTCTCTTAACATATGCTGTTGTCAGAAGCAGGGAGAGGATGTGCAATAAAACACATTGTAGAGCACTCTGCACAGAGGGGTATCTAGATAATGGACCTCTTCATCCCTCTACCACTACAAAACAGATTTTGGGGAAAGAAGGAGGTCTTTCTTTCTTTCTCTTTCTGCAGTATGGATAATACTGTATCAGCATAACTTCTTTGAAAATAAATGCACAGCAGTAATTTTTAAATATAGAATTACAAAACCACTGTTGACTGTCAGCCTACAAGAAAGAGCAGAGCAGGCCAGAAACTCAGCTAAGACAGAATTAACTCCAAACACAGTTACTCATCCAAATGCCTCACTTTGTTATGCATTGGAGAAGAGGCAGTTCACCCTTGGCTGTACTCTCTGTTGGGCATTTACTGAACATCACCGATAATGACTGCACTTACAAGACAATAAGGACTTGGGCCAGGCGTTTGGCATGGATTAAAGATGCATTAAAGACGATTTTTACTGCCATAATGTATCTACAGAGGGTTGAGAAGTGGCTGATCAATACTGCTGACATAACAATTAATTCAACCAGGTGCTCCTGGAGATTTCTTGCTCTGCTCTGCACCTCAACAAATTTTAAACAGCAAAAAAAAGAAGTATAAACATGGTGGCAGTATAAGCTTTTTTTCCATCAAAACAGCCACTTTTAGCTATTGCATAAAATGTTGCTGTTGCACAAGTATGCCTGCGTTACTTGTGTATTTCATTAGAAAGTGCAAGTGAGAGAGATTATTATTAGTTTATAGTTTCTCTTTAATTATATATTACATGACATAACACTGTAGATAAGAAAAAAAAAGTGAAAAATGAAAACCAAGTAAAAGATACACACTGAAACTACAAAAATAATACATAAAGGATACAATCAATAAATAGAACAACTGCTCAAAGGTCACTCTAAACCTCTTAAACTAGAACTCTAGAGTTCAGCCCAAATGCTGATACCTGTCAGCTGTTGCTAAAGCAATCTTTGAACTAAACCTGCCAGTACAGTACAGTCACCATAGTTTATTTTCCCCGTAGCTGTAGTGTGAACTGAGATTGTTTGAAATGTTGCCATGACAAGGTGACTGAACTAACACAGAGGTGCCATTAATGTACAGTACGTTAGACAGAGAATTTGAAAAACATGAGCAGACTGACAAGTACATTTCTTTCTGTGCCACATACTCTTGATGAAAACCTGCCAATGTTTAAATGCTCCTCTAAGATTCTTGCGTTCACTTTAAAAGCATTCTGCATGTTTTTTTTCCTCTTACCATTACATTTTGGGCAGTGAAATGCCATTTTCTGCTGTTCATGGTTATCTGTTATGACTTAATACCACTTTAAAATCAAAAGATTGCTTTCCTGAGAGTTAGACTGATCCTTTAAAAGCATGTTCTATAATCCCAGTTCAAAGTCACACTTATAAATATCCACTAGTAAGAAGCTGCATCAAAAGACTTTCTAGTGTTTTATTGTACGCTCCTGCTTGGCTTCACATGCATGACGATTCAAGTTATGTTTCCAGACTGACTATATTTAAGAAGTATGATGAACTTAGACCTGGTTTAAATGATTGAGGTGACAGATACATTAGTACTAGCTGTGAAAACACTATTAAAAAAGGCACAAAAAAAGGACGAAAGCAGTTAAAAAGACATGTACTGGATGTGAAATTCACACTGAACTCGATATTCATGACATGACTCAAAGTGAGCGTTAATATTGTTCTGAGGCTGTTGGATATGTATATAATGAACTGTTTGCAAACACATTTGTCATAACAAATTAAAATATGTTAGCGCTTCCCACACGTGTTTTAGATGGTATATATTATTATGGTCAATAAACATACTTACTTTGCACTGGCACAAATGCATACTTGTCACATTAATTAAACTGACAAGAAAATCTACAACTGTATTAAAAATACATTGCTGCTTAAACGTGGGTGTCTGTGTTTGTATGCATTTGTTGCATATTACTAACATTTTGCCAGCAGGAGCCTAAATGAAGATGAAGTATGGGTTTGTAAAGAGTGTAAAGAATATACAGTAACTTTACAAATAGTAAAGCCTGCAGGACTCTGAATAAATAAGAACAAATAACAGGCCATAACAGTTCTCTTTGTTGGGGAAGTTTTCTGTTTTTGTATTTTTTGTATGAAAAAAACTAATTATGCATAACAAAAGAATATAGAAATAATGATTAATAAAAAATACATTTGTTTCGCTGCCTCTTTCTTTTTTGACCAAATGTGTGACAAATATTAACTGCCTGTTAAAGCCACGTCTGGATGATTTTATTTATTTTCGTCTGTAGAAGAGCAGCGAGGGGGGAGGAGCAGGAACGCCCTTGGTAGCTGGATGTGAGGAGCTTTCATAACAGAGGACGGTGCATGACAAGCGACTCCCTCTAGCTGAATCAATTTCTGAGACACACATAGGTAGGCAGCTGACACCAATCTTTTTTCCAGTCTCTGCTGTTTCGATGATAAGATGAAGCTTACTGCTGAGAGGCGAGATGTAGTGGTGGAATTACCCATGACCCATGCTGCTGGAATCTGGAGAAGGGATATGCATCACATTGAGTCATGATGTGAATTTTATGAGAAAGATTGTATTGAAAAGATGTCATTTGTTGGTCCAGACTGGCATTTTTTCTACCTTGGTTTTCCCTTACATCAAGTTTGTATTCAACATTATATGCTTCTACTACAACAAGTGCGTAATTCAAAGATTCAAGTCCACTAAACACACAAACAAAAATACTATCTTGCCATTCAGTTAAAGACATAAACCTCCACTCATAAATTTGGACTGCATGAAGTTCAGTCCTGTTTAATTGTTTTGGCAGCCATTACAGTTGCTTGATTGTACAGTCAGACCTGTTGTGACCTACTGATTTACTCATAAGGGCCAGATCTCTGTTGGTTTTTTGTTTTGAGTTTAAGCAGGAAGGAAAAATGTCTTTACATTTTTGACTGAATGTTACATTTGTCACTGTCGTCATGACAGACAGCAGATGGTAGACATGATGGGTAAGAAGTGAGAAATAGATGGATGAAAACATGAAAAAAGATGATGGAAGTGACAGCTGAAAAATCTACATTAAAAGGGTGGTTTTGGGGCCAATGTACAAGACAGCTCCACTATTTTGGGTCATGACATCGAAAGTGCTGCAATTTCATCAATTGCCTGCTCTGTATGTAGGGGCACAAACAAATGCCCACCCAAGTCATATAAGAGTATTGGGACAAACGTCCTACATGGGTGTTAAAGTTGGAGGACTAGTTGATCTGTAAGTGGCATCTGATGCCAGTACTTATTTATTTCTAACAGACATTCATATTATGGTACCATATGAATAAGAATAATAGATTCCATTTTTCCTTTTTTCTCTAATTTTCTGTTTTCCAGTTGCTTTCTTGGTGGTAAATTAGTGTCTGTGTCTCTGTGAGTCTGTGTCTACATCTGTGTGTGTGTCTGGCCCTCAAAATTTCCTGCTCGGCAGAACCACTGCAATAATTAGCTGAGGAAACCAGGATGCCTGATTCTAATCAACACCCGCTAAATCATGCACAACACACAAACACACACACATATGATGGATCTATACACAGATCCCATCATCTGTAATGATTCGATACTGCCCGCTTTTCTCTCCGTGCCTTTGTTCAAGCATTTTTATTGATATGAATGCAGAAATGAGAAATAAAGTCATCTCCTGACTGTGAAAGCAGCTTAGACAAAGTGACAATAACAAAAGCAACAAGAAATTATTATTAGATACATTTATAATATGACATAAGATCCAAATCTGCATCTCTTTCTGTCAGTTTATTAGTGAGGCCCGAAATGTTTGATTATCGTTTGATTATTATGATAAATATATAAGTACAATAATGTTTATTAATGTTAATAGCTCAATGCAATATTTAATAGTTATTACATTACAGTTATTGGTCAGATGAAAATGCTATCAAAAAAAGCTGCATTATATTTCAGCACATTTCTCCTGCACTGGATTGAATGCATACCCTTGGAAGACAATATTGTTTACCTTAGCTCTTTTGGTATCAGAATGCCACAAAGAAGAGGAACAAAATGAAAAAATAAATTGGAAGTGAGCTGGATACTACACATAAAGATAAAATTACCACTATAAAGTCGGCATTTTGTCCAGGTAAAAATCAGGTGTCAGGGGCATCAAGGTAAGGATACGTTGAAGCACCAGATCAAAAATATGCTGACACCTAAGTGAACAGAGGAACCTTGTGTTTTTACTGCAAGTTTAAATCACACAAACTATGTATGACCCATGGTTCATCAGAAGTAAAAACAATCTAATGAAACTGGCCTGGACAAAAAGATTGAAAATAATTTGACCATAGGAACATGTTAAACTAAAGGGATCGCGCAAATGAAAACCAAAGATCACAGACCAACTTCCTAAACGATTAGAGGTGAACTCTAAGGTCAAGGTACATCAGTGTCAGATCGTGCCATCTGTCGCTGCTTGAGCTTAGGTGGACTTTATGGTAGACAACTGAAGAGTCAAATGAAGACTCCACTGTTGAAAGCAAATTAAAAAAGTAAGACTGAACTTAGCAAAAATGCTTATTGACAAGGCACAAAGCTTCTAGGAGAATCTCCTTTGGACTGATGAGACAAAACTGGAACTTTCTGGGAAGTCGCATCAGCTTTTTTGTTTACAGACAAATACAAAGCAAAGAACACTGTACCTACTGTGAAACATAAAGGTAGCTTAGTTATGTTCTGCGGCTGCTTTGCTGCATCTGGCACAGGGTGTTTTGAATCTGTGCAGGGTACAATGAAATCTCAAGACAATCAAGGTATTCTGGAGTGAAATGTGCTGCCCAGTTTTAGAAAGCCTGAGGTCATGGGTCCTCCAACAGGAAAATGACCTAAAAAAATACATCTAAAAACACCCAAGAATGGCTAAGAACAAAACATTGGACTATTGTGAAGTGACCCTCTATGAGCTTTGATCTAAATCCTACTGAACAGGAGCTGGAGCTGGAGCAGTTTGCTCACATGAGTGGGCCATGATACCTGTCGAGGTGCAGAGGTCTGATTAAGAGTTACAGAAGTTGCTTGATCGCACTGATCGCTTGATTGATTGATTAAAAAGCTTTTGTTGACCCACCATTCAGAAGCAATGTCTGATTTTCATTAGTTAATTTTCAGTTAATTGTTGTTTATTGTTTGTGTACTTTTGTCAGTTTCATGTTATTTCAGGGACCATTGTGAGTTCTTTAACAGTGGGGTACCAACAATTTTGTCCACTTCTGTATGTATCCTTTTACCGTGTTCAGGTTTTACTGATGCCATTAGAGAAGGGGTAAAATTTTTGATACTTAAAACTTTCCTTTTTTATAAAGCTTATAGTCACAACTGGCTCAAGTGACTCTGAACCATCCTTAGTTATGCTGCTATAGATTCAGACTGCTAGGAGACTTCCCTTGACACAACGAGCTCCTCTCTGCTCATCTCAATCATACACCAGCATTGCACGTCACTAACTCTGTGTCTTCTCTCTCCTGTAGTTGTGCATCATTCTCTTTATCTCTCTCTCTATACCTTTCTGCATGAATCCTAAGCCTTTCAGCTGTACGTCTCAGGCGTACAGTTGCCCAGAGTTTTGCTGCTCGAAGTTGTTTTGTGGCTTGTTGTTCTTTTGATTATCATTCTCTTATTCTCATGAGTTCAAATTTGAAGTGTTACATTTAACACTTAAAAAGCTGTTTTAGTTTTAGTTGTGAATACCCTTTAAGCTCAAATAAGTTTTTTAGAATAATTTGGCAATAGTAAGGGGGTTTGTTCTTTAAGAATAATCCCAGCAATGCAGCTATTGTTGGACTATACCAGCATTCTGGTGTTGTCCATAGCTGCCAGTGTAGTTAGTTTACCTGTCTGTTATTTATGTGTGTGTGGGTGTATGTGTAGCCTGCAGGATGCCATAAATCAGTCAGGGCCCACAGATTTGAACTAAAGTGTTTTGGAGCCTGGCACCTCTGGGCTTTGTGCTTTTCAATCCCAATCCAAACCCCATCTGTGTTTGAAAACAGGCTTTTTGTACACTGTGGCTATGTACCAGGTTAATTTCTTTATGCTATTAGTGCAGATTGCAAATTCAATTTTGAGTAAGTCAGAGAACCGTGCGGGTAACACATTTGATTCAGAGCAAAATTTGTTATCTTTGAATTATCAGTTGATTGGACCAGGGAGAAGGCATCTTGAGAAAAGCTAATATGAGATGATAAGTACAACACTACCAACAGACAAACTAATGTATTATTAATCATCTACACACAGATCACTAAATTCCACATGGGGAGAAGGCTGGGGTGGATGGTTGTGTTTTGTAACCCGACCACAGACCCAACCAGCGTTTACCCATTTTAACTAAGGCCATTTAACAATGTTAACAATGTCTAGTCTTTGTACCTAAACCTAAACAGTCTTTCTGTTCCACAGTTCTAAATACAGGGTTAGGGTTAAAATATTTTCCACAACAAGGAAATTTCAAAATACCAAACACAACTATGGTGCTACTTAAAGAGATGCACTATTTCAGTGTATTTTAAAAGACACCTGCTATCTGCTATCAGGGTGCACTTTCATCAGACATGCTGGTGGGGGCATTATTTGAAGAGATGTTGCTAAGGGTTGTATGAAAGGGTGGGGACATATGACCTTTATGGGCATCATGATGTGGATGGGCTACTTTAATGCCAACTCTCGCTCACATCTTCTTCTTTCTCACTTACATGCTATGGAGAAACATCAGGAGAGGATTTAGAGTGGCAGTGAAAAAGAGAAAAGGTGCAATAAAACCATATAACAGTGATAAGATGCGGTAAGAGAGCCAAACTAGACTCATTGTGGATGCTAACAATTCATTTATACTCAGAGTTCTCTTCAAACATATTCCTCAATAGACCTTTTCGGGCCCCTCCCCAGCAGCTGTCAAGCCATTAAACACATAGATGCACAGTTTCTTTTTCTTACTCTGAAATCCAACATGTGTACAGCAGCACGTAAGTGCTTTTTATGTGAATCCAAGTCAAATTTCAAGTCTTCAGAAGCTGTGCAAATAAAGTCTTGCAGGTTTTAAATGTCGACAAATACAATATCACAGCTTTTGAAAAGTTTCCTTCAGAGCTGTGTTAGTGATGTTTATATATACATAAAAAGCATGTCTCAGGCCACAGCTATATGAACAGTGGTGCCCTGATTTTGGACTAAAGCACTAAATTACTTGATTACTACAGCTATCAGCTGTACTAATATGAAATACTACTATACCTACTATTAATAACCTTAAGAACTCACGTTGTAGCAAAGATTCAGGATGCAGACACACTCTCTACTTCTAGGAGTAAGACTTTAAGCTTACAGTCAGGGATAGTTCAGGTGACTTTGAACTATCTCTTAGTTATGCTGCTATAGATTTAGACTGCTGAGGGACCTCTCTTGACACATTGACCTCATTTCTCCATCTACTTATACACCATCATTGCATATAATAAACTTTCTAATCTCTCTCTCTCTCTCTCTGCTCAGTGTTTTGTTGTTGTTTTGTGACCTGTTGTCCTTTTCTCTTTCTTTCAACTCACCCCAACTGGTCGAGGCAGATGGCCGCCCACCCTGAGCCTGGCCATGCTGGGGGTTTCTTCTCTTTCTTTCTTTCTTTCTTTCCTTCTTTCTTTTTCCTCTCCATTGTTGCCTACAGTTTGTTTACTATTAGGAATGTTTGCAGTTCACATTATTATGAGTTTGCCATCCTCGCTGTACCAATTGACAGTGTGCTAGAAACAAAGAGTATTCTATTCTCGTTCTACTTTATTCACATATTTAATTCTGCAGAATATCACTGACACAAGAGCAACTAAACACAAAAAACACCACAGAGGAGATAGAATGAAGACAGCATGCTAGATTTCACATGGTGCATCAAATTACATTACAAGAGTGAATCTGATAGAACTGAACATAAGAGAGGATTTTTTCTTTTTGCTGCAGCTACATCTAACAGCAGGATACAGACTAAAAATAATTGCCTGAGATGATAATTGCTACAAAGCTTAAAAAATAAGTAGCCTTTTTTTCCCTGGTACATTTTTTCTACATTTGCAATTAATCATAGTTTTAGATACTGTGGTTTCCACCCAATTAAATGTTGTAAAACACTGTGCCCTCTAGCACAGAAATATACAGAAGAGAAACCGCTAAATGTGTTGTTCCTATCAAAACTGGGATGAAGGGGAGCAATAATTATGTAAACAGAAAATTAAATGCTTCAGACTTGTATGGGAAATTAAGACCCCTCCCTGCAGGCAAATACCCTCCGCCTCTCAGAATACATTAGGCTGGGTTTCACTGCTTGGTGTTAGCTGCTTGCAACATAGGTCTGTGATTAGCTCTGATTGCAAGATGAGAAAAGCATGAGTCAATGCCTTTGTCCTCTGTACCACTGTTTAGGCTCACTACTCAAATCCTCTCTATTTAAAACCCCTTTGTCTATAGAAAACCAGTCCTAGGGAATGAAACGGACCATTAACAAGATTAGCTCACTCATTCTGCAAGTGACAAAGACTCTGCAATAGGCTGCTGATCATTAGGCTGGCAGCAGGAACAATGCTGATCTATAATCTTATGCTGCGCTCCGATTGAACTATTGTGGACCATTTATTGTGCTCTGAGGGAGATGACATATTGGTGCTGTAGCCTTTTTTTCTCCCCAAGAGAATTGCAATACAAAAGGATGAGGCTGAGGGGTATGGGGCAAATAGGGGAGGAAGAAAGAGTAAGTCAAGGTAGGTAGTAGAGTCTTAACCCCTCATTTCTTCTCACTTCCAGTCAGTCCAGACAATCAATAGGAGTAAAATGTGCTCTTGAGATAGAGGCCTTTCTTTATGTGCCCCTGCAAGCAAGTAGGGGCTGCAGGCCTTCCAGGTACAAGGTAGATGGTAAATGTATGAAGTTAAGTTTATAGCTATATACACGTCATTACCAGGTGCACTAACCTGCTGGATCGTGTAGCAGTATGGTAGTTGCAAAAATTAATAGTTGAATAGGAATTTAAAATAAATATCTTTAATTGTGTTTTTAAACTGTGTGAACATCGACAATAGCAGCACTTCCCCACCTATTGTCTGTTTGCATCAGCCGCAGGCAATTCCATTGTGTCGTTAACAGTCACACAAGAAGCATGACATTGATGTCGCAGCAATATTAGCAATAATTACTTTCTTATAATAAAACAAAGATGTGAGGTGCAATCACCGCACAGTCTGTGAGAAAGCAGAAGGGGTAGACTGACTGATTGTGACAAATGTGTCTGGCCTCGCAGAGCTCCCTTGAGATAACTGAGGCAAAGATCCAGCCAGAGAGTAGAAGAATTGCTCCGCTGAGAGCCACGTTGAAGCTACATTACACATCCGTTACAGTAGACTATCAGGGGAAATCTAATAGGTTCGCTCTCATAGTAATCCTCTGGTGTCTAACAAATCAAATCCTTGCAGGTGAGTATAGGGTATCTAAAGGTGGAACATGTATAAACAAAAAGGGAGACTTAAGAGAATATGTATGTATAATGTCATACAGGTGAAAAAATGTCAGTGTAAAATTGGGGTTCCAATTTTAGTTATGTAGACAGAGTGCCATGTCTGGACATTCCAGCTATTTTAAAACTGTTAATACAAAAAACAAACAAACAAAAAAAACTAAGCCTTGTTCTTTGTGAATTTATCCTTTCGAA
>OMLM01015006.1:21027-63547 GCA_900302695.1 Helostoma temminkii | reverse complement strand
GCTGCCCTGTGACACACACACACACACACACACACACACACACACACACACACACATACACACACAAATACAATTTCAAGTCACAACATTCTCAGAATAAAGTTGTCACTGGGTGTATGGTGGGGTACAGCCTGGAAAAGTCAAGCTAGTTCTCAGATCTGTAGTCTGTTATACAGATCATAATAATCATAATAATGATAAAAACAGATCTTCTTTTTTTATTTTATTTTTTTATTTTTATTGCATTGCACTAAATGCCGTTGTAGGCTTTTGCAATATTGGCCATAACTTCTAGTATGAAAAATCACAGGTTACATATCTACAAGTGTGTGTGTGTGTTTGTGTGTGTGGCATCGACCTAGAGACAATCCAAAGGCAGAAATAAATAAAATAAATTGACTTTTTGCAAATTAAACTGATCTCTGCCTAGACCCAGCTTCCACCTGCTGCCTATCCTAATACCTCTGTTAAACAGAGGTAGGTGGAATGTGTGCAATTCGACATGCCTACTTCTTTGCCTCTCATTTTCACTCCTTACACCCTCTCATCATCTATTCCACACAAACGCATTTAAATCCACCCACAGCAGAATGACACACCTTCCCTTGCTAATCATTGGCATGACTGACAAGCTTTCCTCTGTCCTCTCTTTCTAATTAGAACATTATTAGTTGTCACAGTAATGAGCAGCAGTGCGGATAAAGAACATGACTTAATGCGTTAGAAAACATGGTAGAACATGTCAGGAGGGCCAAAATTAACCGTGTTTTAATTTTACCTCTATTTAATATATTGAAAGATGTAAATCTCTGAAAGCATCCACTCACCAAACAGTGGACCAGATATTGATTTTGAACTTGCTGTACATTTAGAATTTCATTGAGTTTTAAGCTAGTTGTTAATAGAACAGCATTTATTCATCAGGTTTGGGAAAATGAAATGAAATTTATTAAAATGATGTTTATCAGAGGTTGCAGCCTCTGGGGAATCAGCACTGAGGTTGTCTATACAAATAAGTCCCATCTGGTAATGTTGGCTCCTTTACAGTGGCTGATACGTATCCCATGATGCCACATATTTAGCTGAAAGTTTACGAAGATCATGTTTAAGTAGTTTGAAAAGTTAAAGCTGTGAAAATTACTTGTTGTGAGCTCAAATTTGTAGTATGTCAGAATTAGGGTTTGTTTGTTTGTTCATTGATAAAGAAGTTGTCAAACTGTCAAATATACTCAATTGAAAATCATTTTGGTATAATAAAACAGCAATAAGTCACTCTTGTTGTCAAAGATAAAAAGCTTTGACTGTTGTTGTCCAGTTAGTTATGTGCTTGCAGAGTTCATTAAAACTGACATTTCTGAATTGGGCTGCGACTGAAAACAGTTATTTCTAAATAAAAGCCAGTGTTTCTTGGCAAAATATTTATACTAATGGTGACAAACAACTAAAATCAACTTACAAGGTTGCACATTTTGGGCAACTACTATAGCTAACTTTGAATAGAAGGACTGATTATGCAAAACTTCAATCATTTCTAATCATTACATTTTCTAAGCCATTTTTCTCTGGGTACGGAAGCTGACAATGATGCACAATAATTCTCATTCTAATGTACGCAACATCACAAAGTTAATTACAGTATTTTCTAACACTGACTTTAGAATCACAATAAAATCTAAACAAAAAAAAAATCATGCTAAATGAAATAAACAGTGTTAGATGTTTTATGTATATGGTAAGTTTACATCATGCAAAGACCTTTAAATGTGTAAAATCAAAACCTGAAAAACTTTTGTTTGCAAAGTTTGAACAAGTTATTACATGAATACTCGTGATTCCACTGAAAGTTAACAAATAATAAATGTGAATGGTATAGTATTGATAGTCCTGGTAGGGGTGTATGAAATATTAAATAACCAACTGGGATCACAAACATGAAAGTGATCAGAATATCCTTGATACGGTGTGCTGCATCCTACACACTGCTTATTAGCAAGTATGAAACTTTTTTAGATATGTAAGTTAAATACACATGGTGTCGGCTAATAAAATATTTTGTTCAAGCACATTATACAACAATTTGATTTGATTGATTTGATTTGATTTGATTGAACAAAGTGATTCTGACAATCAAGTCAAATGTTACTGTTTTCAACTGCTTTTAATTAAACTGCACTGAATAAATAATTGTAGAAATGCAGTTTAAATGGAAGAAACGGTTAATACTTACTGTGCAATGACAAGTCTCCCTTTCAGAATACTGAAGCAATTTAGTAATTTAGTAATTGCCTTTTATTGATGCGTTTTTTCACTTTGATTTAATTGTTGACTTTTCCTGTTTTCTTTTCTGAAGATAGCCAAAAGTGCTTTAGCTAACAGGCTGGAGAGTATTAAGACAATGCTAAAGGTCCATGCAGCAGGCTTAATGGAGGCTTTTATAAAGAGATTATATTTCTTGTATTTATACTGTTTAGCTGTTATATGCACAATCACGCAAAAGAAACCGTTCTTATTTCCATTTCCACTCTGTGGATACTGAAGGGCCAGCCAGGCAAGGTGGGGCAGCAAGTCAACAGGGGACAGGATAAGGAGTGAGGGAGAGGAGGCACACATGTGGAAAAAGAGGTTGAAACTGGTCCAGAATCAATTTTCATCATCTCTGCAGCAGCTGCTGTCTGGTTGGGTGATGTAAAGGAAGCTGAACCTGACTGACCATGGTGTTACAGAGCAGAGAATGAGCCACCTTCAGAGGATGTGCAGGAAGGTTTGGATCTGTACCTCTGTGTGTTTGTGTACCTGGGAGGATATTTCAAGGCAGGAACTTACCTTTGCAGATGGTGCCATTGCCCACGTAGCCTGGCTTGCAGGTGCACAGGTGTCCTCTGATGGTGTTGGTGCAGATGGCATTCTCATCACACAAATTTTGCCCACTGGCACACTCATCATGCTCTGTGGGAGAGATAAGGAGAGAGGCTCCACAGTCAGAATAGATGCGTGTATGTGTGTTTGTAATGTTAAAAAGATGGAACAGGGAGAAGTCACTGGAAAAATGCTAATTTCTTTCTGAAGTGAGCAGCCATGGAACACAACTGACGAGAGGACAGTCAACAAGCTAGTTGGCTGAGAATACAAGACCACACCTGAGTTTTTCTTCTGTCAACAGCCAGATGTCTGAACACCCATGCTTACAAACTTGGCACACTCAAAATACACGTGAAGCGAATTCTGTAACATAAAGGGTTCTTCAAGCATGGGCTCATCTGTTTTTTTGCCTAGTTTTGCCATGAGGTGGTAAGGGAGCAACAGCTGATTCATGCCAGGTGTACTGGCTGATTGCTCAGTATCAGCATCAATTAGCCTAATGATGTTGGCTCAGCAACTGGTGACTGGAGACACAACAATAATATATCAACACTTAACAGTCACAAAATCTGTAAACAAGTTGAGCTTTTGAGAAGCTTTCAGACCACTGATTCCAGAGAGTTTTTCATCCGCTAATGGAAAACAGTCACTTTAAATGTCTCCATATGTCCCCAGGTCCCAACCTTATATCAGTAAAAGGCAAAACAAAAAGGATCACAAAAACTGTAGTTAAGAGAATCAGCTTGTGCTTTATTCTACAAAGTAATAATATTTGTAGATATTTGTGATTGTGAAGTCAACATTAGCAAGTTGAAGGAAAGGTTTTTTTCTTTACCCTTTATTTTAACAGTGATATTTAGCCAGTCACATGAGAAGTATTTGTCCACTGCTGTCAACAAATGCACCACTGACTCCTCCCTGGCTCAGTAAGAGAGCGATGCATAGTGGAGCAGGCTAAAAAATGACTGAAGAGAGGGAGCAGTGCGATAAGATAAAAAACTGTTAAAAAAAGAAATTCTGTTTGTTTTAGAGTTTTTATGTTCTAAAGCTTAAATAAACATAGAATTATTACTTTTATGATGCACAGTAACATGATTAGGTTGTGATAAATAAATGGTGGAAGCTAGAAATTTCATTAATCAATTGGTATGTGGGAGAATTTTTGGCCATGGGAGGAGAGGGAAGTGAAAAACGGGAGTTTCCTAGTAAAATACATGGAATGCATACATGGAATGTTGCATTCACTGTCTGTTCAACTGTGGGAATTCCTGAAGCCTCATGAAATGCTCGCAGGCTGCCATTTGAATAGGCTTGATCTATGACAAAGGTGAGCTTGTGTCAACTATAAGATAAACTTCAACCTTTTCTACAATATTACTTGGGGTCGCCATAGAGGGCAAAAGGTGTAATACTTTCTGAAGTATTTTCTGAAAATATTCTTAGCTTTTGGTTATAATATGTTATGATGATATCTGACTTGTTCAATGTAACCTTCAGTTAAAGCTCATTAATTCTAAACCTGCAATGGTGAGAGCCTTTGCCTCCTTATCTGTGAAAGATACACCGTCTGTCAAGGGCTGGATAATTTTTTATGAGCATGAAACTGAGAGATGCTTTACAAAACGGTGCAAGGTCAGCATTGTGAAACATGGCTACAATTCTGTTTCATTGATAAAATTATGAGTCACAAATATCATGCTGGTATACAGTGATATATAGTACCGTATACATGTGCGTGCTCAGGGTCAGTGCTTTAAATTATATATACATGAACTGCTCCCTATCTATTTTTTCTGCTAGCTATGGCCTGAGGGAATAGAGTTTAGTACTGCAGGATTAAGCTGCAAAGCAAAACTTTTACTTTGCTTTCCCTGAGTTTGCTAAATAACCTTGACTTTACTTTTACTTGATAGTTGGCAGCATCTGCAAGGACCATAGAGAAAGTACAGTATAAGGAGAATATTACACATTCAAAAAGAGTTTGTAGTTTGGATTTACAGCAAATTACAACAGTGACCCATGTTTCCTAGTGAAAAAGAAATATATGTCCATAGAAAGTCAAATTACGTCTGTAACATAATCCACTTTTCCACTGCTCAGTGTGTTGCAAAAATCATAATTTTGCAACAACATGACTACAGCTGCCTTTTAGTGATAATGCCATTACAGATGTTTGCTCATGTTGATCACAAATAGCAAATGTGAGCAGTTAACTGCACTTATATGTTAAAAATATGTAATAGGCATAAGTGAAAAAGAGAAAAACTAATTTTGCCAGTAGTTTGACAAGGATGTGTGGATATTTTAATTAACTGACTTCACTGTGTATGAACATATGAGCTGTAACAACAACAGTAATATGCACACAGTGTGCTACTATGTCATGTCAAAACATCATCATAGCTCTGCTCTTGAGATGACAGATAAGTAAATTTCATATCAGAAGTACTGATCTAAACAATAAGTGCTGTGTTGCCATCCATAGTGAATACAGTAAGTGACTGACCTCTCTCAGCTCTAGACTCGTCCCTCCACTCTTCAGAACTACATTAGCCAGCTGCGGCGTGTTAATTACACCAAATCAACATGTTGCACATGACATGCTACATGTTCCACTAATGAGGCCCAGAGTTGAAGGTCTAATGAGGGTACTCAGGAGATGACCTGAGGCCACCACAGCCCTGTTTAAGCCGCTTAGAGAAGAAAAGCAAATAATATTCATTCATTTTTTTAAAAGTACATAATTATACCAGCATGAAATAATAATGAATATTTACATTGCTTATAAATTTGGGATTCAATGTTTTTGGCAACATTGATTCATGTTATGTTGCTGAGTGTATCTTCATTTAATGCATCATCAATTTAAAATCTAACTCGATTTTAGATTATTGTAAACCACACATTAAAAAACATCCTCTGATTATGCTACAGGGAGGATCAAACTGTTTTGCTGTATCTTTATATGTCAGACCATGAACTGTGTCTGTAAGTGCTAGTCAGAACCTGGTCTGAGGCTGCCTCCACCCACAAGACACATACTTATTATAACACATTCCTCTTAATTAATGAGTGGCGCTCATGAAGCCCCAAAGCAACTATGAGAATTTTTTTAGTAGTTTAGTTAGCATGTTGAACTATAAAGTGGTTGTGAACAATAACAGTGCTGGGCTGATGTGTAAGAGCTTATGTAAAAGGGTATGTAAAGTAAGCTACATTAATAGTAGAGTAATAGATTAAGAGTTGAGATGATTATGTACTGTATTCAATGTGCTAATGGCTGTGAGATGATGGAGGGGTGAGCAACAAAATCAAACACTGACAACCACAGCTGCTTATTAATGCTGTTTTATGTCTGCTGGCCAATTTGAAATTACAGATGCAGTGGCTAAAGTGATGCTCTATGAGCTGTAAGTCCCTCCTAAAACAGGAGCCTGTTTTTGTGACTGTGCCTGAGAGTGCATTTATTGCAAAATTGTAATAAATTACCATTCTAGCTAATCTGTACCTTCCTCTGCTACGCATGTTTTAACCAAAATAGAAGGCGCATTTTTATCTGCACCTACTTGTGCACTTTTTGCTGAAAAGTATCTTTACTGCAATTGTCCCAGTTGTTTTTCAAAGGAGATATGGTAACTGCCCAAAAGTACAAAGTGTAATGTGACATTAATATACTGTAGCTACGATGAATGTATCACAGACTCTGTCTGAGGACTGAAATGTTGTTGACAGTGACTCTAAGCAACAGTGTGTATGATTCTTTGGTTCATTTTGGCTACACTGGCTTTGCAGGCTTAAAGTCTATTTTCTTCTGACTCTTGCATACAACTACATGGATTGTACACTGACCTGTCAACACCACTGAAACATGAGTACACAGCAGTTCTGGGGCTGAGGCTATTGTATTCACTGGGATGGAGGATACAAAATGCTGAATACAATAGATGCTGTTGCTGCAGATTTTTCTTTCTCTGTACAGCTGCTGTGGAGTTCTCAGAAACTTGCAATCGGTAGCAACACATATACCAACTTTAACTTGATTCATCACTGTTTAAATGTATCACTATGGGACCCGAATCCAGTTCAATTTGCATCAAATCCTTGGGCAGAGTGTTCCAGCAGTTCACTGCATAAAAGCTAAAACCTTCCTGCTAAAAGCCTTCTGTCCTGCACTTCAAGATCACTACAAGACTGGTGCCAGATGCTGTGGGTGTAAAAACATCGGGTCATGTAAAAAGAAACTATGAAAAATGAATTCATGTGTATTTAAAAGCTGCACTATTTTCTATTCTGCTACTGACTATAAAAGAAGAGTTATCATATTGATTGACATTTCAATGCTGCACTTGCTGTAGTGCTTATATTTATGTTTTATGTTCTGGATTATTGTCAGAAATGAGCAAATGGCTGTTTAACATTGTAAACCACTTGATTAAATAATTAAAAAATGCTTTAATATCTGCTTTAATATAAAATTTAACATTTATTTCATATTCATATCCAACAATCACTTGAAGATATATTACTTATAAATATGCGCACTGTATGTTTTAATGTGTTAGCCCATATTTAATTAAAACCTTTTTCCTTTTAAACATCCACTTGGGGAACTTAACTTAATCACTTCAGGAACTCATTTTTATTACTAACTTAAAAAATTTGAAAGCAGTTGTTAGTTATCGACTGATAAGATCTAATACTGAGTGTATTCCACAACAGAGTAACATAAACCAGTGATGAATGATTCTGTCACTACAAAGTAACAGCACTGACACGAGTAAGCTAAGTGATTCCCCAGGAGACAACAGCAGCCTCACCTGAGAACACTGCCTGTCTCTTTGAGCTTGGTCTAATTAGTGATGATTACAGAGTGACACAGTGTCGAGTCTGAACATGTTGATGTGACCCCCTGAAGTGCTGGGATAATCATTCGTAATGAATGATCATCAGAACTGTGGACAGTGGCCTTCACATTCACTATGGCTGTGGAAGATCGGAGGGATCAGTGAGGTTATTTCTTCACAATTACTGGGACAAACCACATCTTTCCCATCAATGAGGGCAGGTCAGAACTCCAGCTGTGTCCAAACTCACTTTGCGTGTTCAATCATTTACTGTAGGTTATTGAGCAGAAAATTTAGATTAAAAATTTTGATTTAGCAAATTTTCCACTCAAGTTGAAAGCTGTTTAATGCACCAATAGCTACTTGCCTCAACATTCTCTGCCTACCCAATTACATTTACATTGCTGCTGTCCGTGCTTCAGTTTAATCTGAATTTAGCGCAGAAATAAAATGTGAGACATTGGTGGACATACAAGAATATATATGCTGGATATACAAGTATATATGCTCAACATAACAGTGGTGATATCTGGACATGTGATCTGCTGGACACCGTGGACATGCATGTATGTGTACAGGTGTAAACAGCGATGTGTCTCAGTTGTCCACTTGTGATCTGATTACCCAAGATGAATCTCAATACCAGGTATAACCAGGGCCTCTGTGTGCGGCCTACTAGACTTTGCTAAAAGCCAACACTCAATAAGGACAGAAAACTGATATGCACATGAGTTTCATTTCCTAAACTGTAGTAAAGGAAAAAATGTTTCTAATCATGAACAATAATATTAAAGGTAAGATGGAAAAATAATATTGATGGTAACAATGGTAGGAGATGAAATGTCAAAATGATGATATACACTTTCTTGGACTCTGACTTGTGACAACCCAGCTACTGAGGCTGCATAAAGCAGTGCTCCCTTAGTCCCAGTCCCAAGCCCATATACTGTAAATGGGGAGGGTTGCAAAAGAAAGGGCGTATGCTGTAAAGCCTGTGCTAAATCAGATATGCAGATTTGTGCACCAAAGATCAAGATCAAACCCTTTAATTGTACAGTTAGTTCTGGATAGATTTGGGCAGTGACAAGGTTTTTATGATTTTACCTCTATACACCACCACAATGAATTTATAATTGGTTATGGCAGTGGTTATACTTACAATTATGTCACTGCCTCAAATGCTATTGATGAATAATTCTTAACCAGTGAGTGACATATTTTTGTGAAAAATGAAACTCAAAGTCTACACTTAATCATTTTAGGCATTGTTGATGTATTTTCCAGAATTTGATATGGCTATGCTGTATGCGTGATAAATTAAAGCGATAATTGTCTGAGTAGCTGATAATGCAAATATTCATTAGCTGACACCGCTGTTATTCATATCACAGACAAACACAAATGAAGTCAGTGTAATCTGTGTTCTTCTGAAGTTTGTTTCTCTTTCAGAACTCAGAATCTTTTGCAGATGTTCGCTAAAAGAAGAGAGTGACTACGTGGGTATTAGGGGATCCATGAGTAAAACCAACACCTCGTTATTCACTTTTACTTTGCATAATAAATTTCTAAAGCATGTCCTCATCTCTTTAACTCCTACCATTCTCTCATTCTGTAATGTCAAGCAGAACACTTCAGTAACGCAAAATTTAATGACCGGTGACAAGCCCATAAAACAGAACAGAGCATGGCAGGATTTCTCAAGGTTTTTTTCTGTCTTTTTTACCAGCACAAAGTCGTTATGCTCACTTTCTGCCTCAGCCTTGCTGCTCACCTTGACGTAATGTGAACTCAGCAGTGATCTGTTCTGTGTCAAAGGAGAAGGAATATTGACTGCCTGTCATAGTATTTAGCCTGAAGGACACTGAAGATTGCCATAAAATACAAAGAGAAATTTTTCTGATTTTACTTGTGCATTCCACCCAGAGTTCAAAAGGCACTTTTCTTTTGACCCAACAGACAATTAATTTGATCTTACACAAGTGCTTCTGACTGATACTGTATGCGAGACATGTGCTAAGATGTGCTTTTTTAGTGATGCATTTATTAAAATAGGGATTAAAGGGCTTCTTGCGCAGATGGTTTAAAATTAGATGGCTTGTTTGGTAACTTGACTTGACTGAAAGTCTGCTTTATGCATTATTTTATGAGGCAGATGTAATTTTAAGCACAAACCTCGGTTAGGTATAGACACTAAATAAACATGATTAAATAAGTAAAAATGTCAAATATTTCACAGCATTCGTAACTTTGTGTGCATAAACGGCAACAGTTTTTATACTTTTTATACTCCAGTTTTATACTGGATTTGAATTTAGGTGTCCTGTGGGAAAGTCCTGTGTTTTGTTGACCCATTCATCCACCCCGGACTCATCCAGACAAGTGTCTGACAGTTTAAAAGTGGTCATATAATATTCACTGCAGCTGCTAGAAGTCGTGAAACAGTACGATGTATAGTTTAATACTGTGCTTAATCATCCTAGTAGTGAGTCCCCAACTTTACTGCTTGTCTGTACTCAAGTATGCAGAGTGTGTGACTGTGACATAGTAGACAGTTTTCTTTTAACAAAGATGGCCTTGCCTTAACTGTAAGCAGTTAACTTATGGTTCTTCAACCTAACCAGGATTTAGAATTCATTGACAGATTTTTTGGCCACTTGAAGGCAACATAAACAAGCTGCAAGTGTGCAAGCTACAGTAACAGCTGCCTATTAAAACATCCAGCACATATGGTAGAACATTAGCATTAAATATATTGTTCTGGCTACCTGATGAATGGAATAGACTTACAAAAGACCCATTTTGTTGGTTGGGTGGGGATACTTGTACAGACAGAAATGCTAGGAAGAACCAACAACCGGATGTGTTGTGACGATAGTGCCCAAATAATTGTAACCAAGAACCAGCAGCATCATGATTTACAACAGCACATTAGCTGTTTTTTCTGTTTTGTTCATTGTAGCACTTGTAAAAGTGTATGGGATCTGTAAGGATTTATAAGAATTTATTGTTCTAACATCTGAAAAAGCAGTGAGTACAGACTTTTATTTAATTCTACTACTTTTTGCAATGTACATCCTATGGAATAAGGCAGAGAAGCAAGAGAGGTGGGATCAGAAGCAAAATCCCTAAAGAAGTTGAGGAAGTGTGTGTGGGTTTCAGTAACATGTTATTAATAACATGAAGCATTAAAGACCCTGGTACTTTCAAACACAAGTGCTTCTCATTGTGCTGCAAATATGTTCATTTACATCATGGATTATAGACACTTCTTTAGTGGCATTAGCATTTGGTTTGCTTTATAGCATCCACCCACTCCAGATCCTCTGTGTGCAGCAGCACAGAACCAGTGAGATGCAATTGCAATTCATTTACCTCCCAATGAAATATACAGCTCAAGGCAATAAAGATGCTTAGGCTGCAATTGAGTAAACATCAATCCAATAGCCACACACAGCATTATTATTCCACGTCTCCATGTGCATTGACCCAGGAGAGCAGTAAGATAATGCATCAAAGAGGAGACAAAGCATACAGAAAAGCAATGGAACATGAGGACAGACATTGTTCTAGATGGTTGTACACTCTGTAGACATGCAGGAAGAAACATATCTTATATCAAAACTTTATAGGGAACCTAAATATAAACATCAGCTTCTCTGCACAAATTACAAACAGATGACATTGAGGACTAAGGAAAACTTGACTGACTACTTCACAAACTGTGTTTGATGGGGTTATTAAATTGGCTGGTGCTGAGCCAGCCTGACAGCCTGACCTCCATTTTGAAGAGTTAATGTATACAGGGAAGGTTGCCAAGGTTTCCAGTACCGTCACAGCTAGACACCACAGTCATTACATGTATAATTGGAATTGGATTTGATTAAATTTTCATTAAACATATAATGTGTCTTAGGGTGGGGGCTACAGCCTTTCCTAGTACTACATTTTTGGAGAATATATGTAAGAAGTGATGCATGAAATTAATGGTAGCTTCTTTTATTCAGCCACACCGTACTGCCTGAGCACATGAACAGGAGGTTGATAAGAAAATACAGGCGAGTATTGATCAGAAGAGTGGAGATGAGGAAAGAAGTGTGTGATGTGGCTTCTTCCTGATTAAAAGATTTGTCAACTGAAAGGAAATACTTCAATCTGCCCTGTTCAATCTATACAGTTAAAATAGCAGCATGTGTTTATGTCAGCTGAATAAGCAATAAAGAAGTTGTTGGTGAACAGGATAATGATATTGTTTAAAACTTCATTGGTGTGACTGTAAAATCAATATTGGTATTTAAAAATTCAAAGACAAATCCCATCATTTATTGTTTCTTGTTTTCCTTTTCTCTTCCCACAAACATTTGGCATCAAATCTATGATGGCTCAAATGAAGTGTGACAAAGATTATACACTGTAGCCTGATACTTTACAGTTGAATAATAACCTTGTTCAATCAGAAGTGACAGTTATAAATATTGTTGGATTATGTTATTGAACCCTAATTGGAGTTTGAGTTATAATTAACTCTCTATAATTTACTAACTTACTCCCCACCTGGCTTGAGCTTGACCATCACTGACCACTGAAGCCATACAAATAATAAACTAACAATATACCAGCCTGTTGCAGGACGTTACAGCCGCTTCACCACTGATATTTGTTTCTCACCCGTTTAACAGCACAGTGGGTTCATGTGGATTTTATTCTTGGGTAAATCATATTACAAGCAAAACAATTGTGGGGCTTAATTTTTGGATGTGAGCAATAGTCTCCTGTTGTATATTTCTTTCTGTTACAGTCAGAAAGCAAACAACATCTGATTATAGTGTTGAAGTTATTGCATATTCCAGGAATAGCAGTTTTTATAATATCAAAGCTGCAACTGCCACATTATTAAGTACTTGCATCAGTACCCTTTATTAGCAAATACTCAAATGTAAGTTCTTGTACTTGTACTCAGTCAGGAAAAAAGTGGTATCAGGACATCCCTAAAAATGGCTATACTATCTCCAGGCCTGAGATGAAGCTGCTGTTGGAGTTTATTTACGGCACAGAGCTGAGAGGAATGTATCCGACTGTGAGCCTCTTCTGTGCCTGCTGCATTAAAAAGAAAACAATGCCCTGAGATCACAAGATAAGTACTCAGTGGGAGTAACACAGGTATTTCCACATTTACCTAGAGCTAGAACTATTATCCACCAACACTTGAGATCACAATGATTTTCCACAAGTTAAATCACTGAATACTGTTTGCACTGCACCATGAGGTGAAGGTATCATCAATATCACCAACACTGAAGTCTAATCTCAACGCATTGTTAACATCTAATGCTCTTTGACCTCACAGACAGAACATTAACAAAACAAGTCAAGATTAAACTCTAGAATATCACCTCAGAATGGTCACGATCAGAGAAGAAAGAAACCACATATTGTTTTTTATGTGGTGTGATTGCCTCTGAAGTCATCCAATGGAGTTTAATAATGAGAAATAATTAGCAGATAAAATCCTGAGAGCTCATGGCACTCTGGGACACCTGCTTATTGCAATTTGTAAATTCATTTTGGAATATGCACCAGCGAACACAGTATTAACTAGACACGATAAGATCTTTATCCTCTAGTTATAAAATCATTATTATTTTTGTTTTGTAAGTATGGACTACATACTGTAGTCCTAAATGAACACTATTTGTTCAATCCAATTACCACACAGATAATCAAGGGTCAGTTCATATTTCTGCATAGAAAAAAATCTTGATAAACAGTAGGAAGAGCAGTCAGTTAAAGTTTTTTCAACAACTATTTTTGGCCCATATCCACATAGAGTGTTAATCCTTCCATTTTAAACAATGTAATGACAGATTTAGCCAGTTTCAAATGTTTTAAATGATGGAATGCACGCAACACGAATCACTCAAGAGGCAGGACCACACTGAATATTTATACTAAATGATTTGAGAGTGGTGATTCCTTTGACTCTGTGTCTCAAAGAAACTTGCATGATTAAACATAAATTCATACCAAAGCAAATGTGGATGCAGCCATGGCTTAGAAGTCACAGTCAGTGTGGCTCATACATTTTTCAGCAAAGTTTCATTGTTAGTCTAAAACAAGATTAGAGCAAGCAACTGCCACTAAATTCAAGTACACATCGAGTTATGACACTGACACCCAGTCAGCTTGCTTGCATTGACTAGTGTAAGTTTTTCCACAAATCTCCATAAATGTTCCTTTTACACTACAGGATTTCAAGTAGTAAATAACACACTTCTGTGATTTTCAAAATCTGTCAATTATCCTCTAGTGTGGGATCAGCATTAAATGTACTTTATATCAGTGTCACCAAACGTTATTTTGAGCAACATGCAGTACAGTACATTCTGGACTGACCGTGAACTGATTTGGTTTGCAGAAACATGGATGTGACAACGCTCTGTGGCATTTTGAAAAGGTGAGGTATAGAATCTCACACTTCCTGAAGCCTCATTTCTTTGCTCTGTCCAGAGCTGCCTGCCTGTTTCCATAGAGGTGAAATCAAGTGGAACCACAATTACTGCAGCCTCCTATTGTTTACAGGGTGCTATCTTCTCAAAGGACAGACTACTGCACAAGGCAGAGGAAGAGAAAGAGGGAGAAAGAGATGAGGCTGAAATTGTCTGCAAAAGTTGATACATGATATGTTGCAGAAAAGTGCTGTGGGTGTCATTTTGTTTTATTTGCCTGAAACATAAGATGATCACATTGCAATATTATTGATAGTACATTTTTAGAGCGTGTGTGTGTGTGTGTGTGTGTAGATGTAAGAATGTGGGCAGATGAAGATACCACAAGGTCTGTAGAGACAAACCTACAGTAGATGCACACACACTAGCCTGAAGAGGTAGGAACAAACAGCTAACTGCCAGCAGTGACTTTATGAAACACACTTCTGCTGCAGTGCCTCTGTTTTATCTGTTCTGCCTGATCGTTACGATTCAGGTGACTTCCCCATATTTGACAGGGGGGCAGGTATTGATGTCAGCTGACAGTCACTCACCCCTGAATGGCAACTCTGAAACTGTTAGAACCTGCATTGTGTATTTACATGAAAGCTTATATATTTGTTTATACAAACTGACAAAGACTAAAGTAATACGAGAAAGCAATGCACAGGAAACCCAAATATTCTTGGAAGACTAAAACTTGTTGTGCCTTCTCAGTGCTGACACGGCCTGTAGTATTGTGAACAGACTGTTAATACAATGACAAGCTCCCTAATTATACATATAAGCATGTAATAGTCTTGTCAAAAAACATTTCTTTCCATCATTTTCAAAAAGGAGGATAATGTCATAAAATTTGCCTTTGTTTATATACAGCATATTGTGGTTTCAGAAAGTAAGAAGTATTCACTTTTTGCAGACTTTATTGAGGTGTAGATTAAATCTTAAATGGTTAAATTTGTTACATTCAGAAGTATGTTCATGGCAAAATTAAAGCATGTTTTTTAGTATAGATTCTTGAGTGTAGACTGATGGACAAAATTTTACTTTTTTTATTGATTAAGTTAATGCTCCAGGATAATGTAAATCCCTTTTGTTTCTGCTGTGTCTGTGTGTTCTGCTTAATGCAGAAAACATAACTAAAAACCTTTGCAGATCCCCAGACACAATGAAGAATAACAATGCAGATTTAAACACAATGCACCAATTACAGTAGGTAATAGGCAACCGTGTTAGCCTTGTGAAACGTGAGCAATAACCTCCCTATGATGTGAACACTGTTTTACATTTGTGCGAGTATCTGCAATCCTCAAGAAAAAGCTGAAGGAGAAGCAAGAAGAAGGAAAAGGACACACACAGAGAATTTATCTCTCCCTGCAGATGTAGAGAGTGCTCCTTGGGCACCCAGTCAGCAGCCAGGACAGTTTACAAGCTCCAAAATAGATTGATTGTCTATGGATCCCTGTCCCTGCGTGGCTGCCAACTCTGAGCTAATTAAAGCACACTTCTCCGGAGAAAAACTGAGCAGCAACCAAGCACATCCTCTTCACTCTTGAGAAAACATTTTGCTCTAAACCCCCTTAGAGAAAAAAAGACTACAACAACAACAAAATAACATAAAACACATAGAAAACCAGCTTTGCCAGAACAGGTGTCACTGCACCATATGTCGAGAAACATCCACAGACACCTGGGCAATACAATTGCATTGTGTTTTAAAAAGTAGTTAATTTTTCTTGGGGAAATAGTTTCCATACTTTTCCATGGCATTCAGGTTTGAGAAGGTCAGGGATGTAGCAGGAGAAGAAGAAGATGAAGAAGAAGCCAATGGACAAGCCATTAAAACCGACTGCAATTGCCATTCTTGTTCGATTACGCACTGATTCTAACAACCTTTAAAAAAAGACTCTTGGGTATTCACCAATCAGTTTAGATTCATTACTTTGCACACTAATTTCAAATAAAAGATTCAGTGTCACAGCTGCAGAGCCATGTGTTCAGGAATCACTGAGCACTAGCATGAGCTAGTGTGAAAACCAGAGCAAATGTCATAATGGTCAACTTGACTTGACATTTATTAATTTACTTATTCAATCAGCTTTCTCCATTTAGGAGTTCTCAACTTGAAATGTATCTAAACAGTTTCAGCTTTGTTTTACTAATCCTTTAAAAAAATAAGCAGATGAGTCGCAGTACCAATCCTCAGAATTAGCTGAGGTCAAATCTCACTGATGTGTAAAGTTACTTTACATTTTACATTTTATACTTCTGTACTTATGTTTTATGTGTAATTTTATATTCAAAGACATCTTATTAAATCTGATGCTTTTTTATTGATTAAAATGTCCAATAGTGTCATAAGCATTGAAAATAGGCAATGATATAATGTTATGTTGTAATAGGTACTTTATTTTTTAGTACTATTTTCAAGTTGCTACATGAAAATTGATATGAATTTGATAATGTCTGAAAGTTGAGACATACTGGCTCTGTGCTCTGGTGACCAAACACACAATTTCACTTTCTGTGCCAAATCTGCAAAATGCCAAATAAAGGCTCTGTGTTGTTGTACTTGCTAAATACTAATGCTAACATGCTGTCAATAACAATGTCAATGCACTGGCATAACATTGTAATAATTAACATAATTTAGATAATTTAGCAGGTAATGTTTATCACGGTCACTGTCTTTGTGTGTTGGGAAAGCCTTTACTTTGCTTGAGTGGAGTCTGGTCATACCAAAGAACTGGACAGACTGATTTTTTTCTAATGAGGATAAATGAAAGTCATTACATCTCATAAATAAATGAACAAATGTTACCCAGAGGATGAATTTCATTGAAATTCCAACCATCAAAGTCCATATATTATTTGTTAACTTGGTTCACTGTGAACCAAAATGACAACCTACTAATAGTGTTAAATAAAATATTTGGGGATTAGGGCAAATTTTCAGATTCATTTGCTGCCCCCGGAAAATCTCTGAACCAAATTTCAGAATTATCAATCCAATATTTATTAAATGTGAATATTTCAATCTAAAGCTCTTATAGCCTCACAGCCAACACTGCCATTCCTACAGTAATACTAGATCAGATACCAACACTGCAATGACTGAAACGAGGTACTCTAACCACATGCAAACAAACATTTAAACACAGGTTGAGGGACCTACTCCAGCTCATTAGACACTAGAATTATGTTTTCCCACAAAAAAGAGCTAAATATAAGGTATTTTGAGCTAATTTCAGTTTACTGATGGGTGTCTCTGTGTGCATATAAGACTTATGTATTTGCAATTATGTATTAAGATCTGATAATTCAGCATCATGTGTTTGCATGCATGCATGCAGACGTACCGGTGCAGGAGTATTCATCCACTCTGATGAAGCCTGGCAGACAGTCACAGCGATGGCTGCCGGGCAGGTTGACACACACTGTGTTCGACTGGCAGTAATGCATCTGGGTTGCACACTCATCAATATCTGTGGACAAACAGAGCAGATATAGTGGATTAATAACCTCCTGACACTTATCTGAAGACATAATCAGTACACAAACAGTGATCAGTCCTCTGGTGACTGATGAAGCAGGTAAGTGAAGCTCATTAAACAGTTTAAACACTGTTACATCAATCACATAACAAAAGCGAGGTCTTGGGGTATCAACTTGTTGCTTACATTTATTAAGAGTGTTGTCTATCCAAAAGTGCACTCAAAAACTTAAACCCACTCATCAAGAACACAAACAAATAAGGCTACATTTTGATAATGTATATACTGTGTGTACATTCGTTTCTTTTCTTTGCAAATAGTCTGTTTTTTCCCTGCTTGTGTAAAGTGTATACACCGATCAGGCATAACGTTAACGTAATGCTAATACAATCCAACACAACAGCTTACAAAGTTGTAATTTATCAGTTTTTAGGTTGGAACTGTTAGAAACGTGAGCCCTCATTGAGTTAAATAGGGAGGCCGAAACATTAGAGACTCCTCTTAACATAACATACTCCTGTATGACTAAAACTAAGAAAATATAACTTTGTAAATGTAGAATTCATGGCAGAGCTGTTGAATTGGATTGCATTAGATTGTACAGGCGGGCAGAATGTTATGCCTGATCGGTGTATGTTTCAGTTTTTCAAGTAAATTCAGTTTTAGTGACCACACCATGGTCAACCTTGTATAGTTTTTGTCCAAGGTGAGCCACTTATCTATTTAAGTAGAGCAAGGCAATTTGTAATCTCGGATCGTTTAGTACAAAAATGATCTATCATCATATCACACTATGACAAGGTGTGTAGGTGTGAACCTTGAATATTTATTCATAATCATATCAGCTGTCTAGCATGGATGTAACAATTTTTGATTGAACGCTATGTATTTTTGTGCTTGGTATTGGGGGCCAGATTTTAAAAAGTGCAGAAGCAATCGGAGATGGCAACATTAAGATGTCCGGAGGAAATAAGATCCAGACTGTGCCCCCTTATATGTGTAAGACTGGTAACATGCTGTTTGAACTCAAGTAAATCCAAGAAGCTAAAAAGTGCTTTAGCCATAAACAAAGAAGAGATATTGAGGAGAAGAGAGGAGAAAAGGAAAAAGGAAAAGAAAGAAGAGTAAAAGAAAGTTGGAAGTGAATGAAATGAAATAAGCACGTACAAAAGCAATAGGACAGAGGAAAGGGAGAACAGCATCTTTCCTGACATCTATAATGTTCATACGACATATAAAATGTGATACATTGCAGCCTAATGTAGCTTGAAATACATTATATGAGCACCGAAACACAAAGCTCAGGGAGGCATTAACCAAGCAGGATGACTGCTGATGAAAAGGATCAGAAACACACAAGGGAAGTGTTATGCAGAGAGGCCTTAAGTTGTGTGTGTGTGTGTGTGTGTGTGTACAGTACCACATATTTATGTGGATGTGAACAGCATCACAGAACCAGTTTCCTGACACTAACAGGCCTTCCCACCACTTAAGGGACTCTGCACACTACACTTAAGGGAAGGACAGAGTAAGAAGAGTATTTCCATATCCTATCCTTGGATAAATACATTACAGTTTTGAGGTTTTCAGCTCACACCTTCCCTTTACAACAGAACGAATTTGTATGAAGTATGTAACTGACTTACATGTACCACCCAGAGGATTTTTCTCCACAAATTTCATCCTTGGGGAGTTTACAGTAGGAGTGTTAAATTGCATAATCAAAGAGTGACGGATCATGCATTCAGGCATACAAAGCCTTGCCGGCCTTCGGTGTAAAAAGCATTGATCTGCTACATCAAAAACATGAAACTTATTTTAGTGCTTTGAGCCTGTGAAGCACCTGACTCAAATTCGCATTTTGTCCTGAAGCACTACTCCACCCTGAAAGCTGCTGTTTGATTACCCTTTATTGGCAAAAGGTACTGAAGCGTTATTCAAGCCTGATGATGGCTGGCCTATGATGTGGCAGACACACAGCCTCAATAATTCAAAGCTGGGATCTTACTGCTGTTGTCAGCTTTCATTTAAAGTGGGAAAAGCCTCTGCTGTCAAAGTCTGAGGCATGATGAGGCTTTCTGATCACTCGAAGGTCCTGTATCTCCTGTGTTTGTAACCATGTGTGTGTCTCAGTGGGTGTGTGTGAGTGTGTGTTTGCCCTCTGCAGCCTCCTCTGGGATTGGTGTAGCAGGTGAGGTCTGCTGACAGAACTAGAACTGTCATTTCACACAGGGGGGAATTCATTTTTTTTGGATTTGCTGGTGTGTCTGTGTCTGTCTCTCCCTCCCTTCCTCACTCTGCTCTGCTCTTCCCCAGACCCCCTCCTCCCCTCTTTCCTCCACCCTCTGAGCTCTCTTTCTTCATCTCTCTGTTGCTTTATTCATGCTGTGATGTAGGTCAGGGCTGGGGAGGGGAACAGCTAAAAATAAGGCAGGATAGGAGCTCTGTGTGTGTGTATGTGTGTGTGTTTCTGCCAGCTAAGACCGTGTGTGTTTGCGTATTTCAGAGACAGAAAGAGAGTTGTCTGGATGTTGGGTGTTGGATGTTGTGAGGCAAAAAGAGAGAAGTTTCCATAATAGTTTGTGTTTGTGTGCATTCACATATACTGACACTAATATCAGCATCACCAGTTACTGTACTGACGTTAATGGAAAAAGCTTGCTATCCAAGAGCAACAGTGTGAATGAATATTGACTGAAACTCCTTTGATTTCTTTGCTCTAATCAACCCAGATTGTGTTTGTGTAAATGCAGACCAGGACCTCAGTCACAGCAACTGCTCTTTTTGTTTATTTATTTATTTTTTTTCTTTGTTTGAAGCCCACTGGTAGAAGCTGCTGCCTCAGTATGAGGGAGAGATGAAAACTATCCTAGACTTCAAATGTATTTAACAGATTATCTTTTTTAAAATATGAAACTTTGAAACAACAGGACAATTGATTTGAATTTGCAGGAAACTCATATTTCAGTTATTCGGCATTGAATCAATGTAGAGCTGAGAAGAAACTTTTGTTGCCCATTATTAATGAAGCATGTGGGTGCAGAAATTAATGGCGTTCACAGTTGTTATACTTAAGTGTCCTGTAGGTTATTTCTCATTTGAACTCCTGGTTTCATTTATGCAGGTGTAGAATTGTTTCAACTGTGTTTGATTATATTCTCTTCTTTTCTGTCTACACTGAGCTTCTATGTTAAAATTCATATTGCTTTGCTTTGTGTGGGCTGTTGCACTATTTCTAATGGAGCTCATCTGTGTCCGGCTAATACATTTTTCAAAGGAAGCATATTTGAAAATCCACAGATACATTCGAAGTCTAGACAAGATTATTTCAAAAAATATTTTATGTGCCTTAAAATTATATAATATATTCAGCCTATACATTAATGGCCTCACAGGTTTTACAGTTTAATTTGTAGAGCTTAGCTTAAATGGCGAGCAACCAAAGCACACCAGCTATATAAAAGTATCTAGGGACAATGGAGAATGTAAAGAATGCACACAATTTTAAGGGAGGAAAAATAATTGATAATGAAGGAATGAATTCAGTATCTGTGGGCAGTGATAAAACACAGCTGCTAATACTCCTGATGCTCCTCTCTGACTGAAGAAGCAACAACACTTCAACAGACATTTAAGAGCACGAATTCATGTGCACAAGTTAGGAAAAAAGTAACTCCTGCTAGAACATTTCTTCTTTGGAATGGCCTTGACCACACTTTCTTCCATCGATATATCATCACTCCTGCTATGAATCTCATCACCCTCTCAGCAATGTGTCCTTCACACATATAAACACATCTACAGTATCAGTATCTCCTCTTATCTGACCTCTCTCACTTTTTTCTGTGTATCTCTATTTTCAGGTACACAGACGATAATCTCCCCTCCCAGCAGTTAAACACCATATTAATTGATAGTTACACAGAGTATTGTTTCCAGTATACAGACGTGCACAAACATGCACTGGCTGTGTTGAAAGAGATGGAATAGGTCATTTATTTTCTCTAATGCACTAAAATAGCTTCACTGAGGAAAAAATTCCATTTACAGACATTTTCACACAAATTATTATGTCTTATGTGCGAGTCTCAGTCAATGCACACTGCGTCTTTACAAAGAAATCAAAATGTATGAAATTACAACATTAAACACCACAGAAACATTTTGATTCCAATTAATGATGCAGAGCTTTAGACTTCAAGCAATATTGTCTTACTATGGTGGAGAGTTAATGGGTTATATTACTGCAGTTTTTTTGTTTTTGACAGGATCTTTATAAGTTTTATATTTGTGTGTTCAATGCAGTTTATCTTGCATCTGTCTAACAATTTAAACCATATCCTGTATATTACCATCAATCAGAATTTTAGGATTTCATTTTGTCCTCTGCCGTTCAGCATTAATAAATCTTGGTTTCAATTTTTTGTGTGTGTGTGTGTGTGTTTGTGCATGTGTGTATCAGAAGGTTGACAGGCAGCAGAGTATCACATGATGCACATAATACACAGAGAAATAAGGATAAAAGAGAAGGTTTCTGGACCTTTACCCCTGTAGGGATGATACTGTATCTTTCATACTGTTTAAGATTGAACAACAAGAAAGTAGAGAAATTAATCTCAGACTGCAATTACACACCACGATCTCTGAATCTCATACACAGTTTTGCTTTCAACAAATTCAACTTGTGAAGTAGGAATGTGAGCCTGGATATCTCCTACTATGCTCTTCATCAGTGGAAACTTAGACTAACTGACACAAACTTGAAAAGAACTATGGTATTAACATTTAATATGGACTGTGCCATAGGGAGAGTATTTTTGTGATTTCATCTCCATGATGACAGCGTGCACAGGCCTCAGATGACTGAACGCAATGACTACACTCTCTTATCTTTCTGTGCTGGAAACAAATCAAACACAAAAAACAATAATCAACATGCAGCAGAGGATAACACCACTCTCTGATGCTGTAGGTCTCTTTTTAGAGCCAGAGGACAGAAAAGAACTACTGACGCATTTAATTAGGGGACCTTTGGAGAGCAGCAGCTCTTATCGCTATGCTTGTCCTTCTAGAAGACGCATACAGCGCAGGCAGTGGCCTGGTTGAGTAAATTTGAGCCTGCTAAGGAACATGCTGTTTGCATTGTCTAGAAGATTACAGCTTGTGGGCAGGAGAGAAAAACACAGTGTGGTTTTCAAGAGGAGGAAACAGTGTAAGCAAGGGGGTTTAATCTATCTGTCACTCTGCAACTCCAACAAGAAGCTGCCATTCACTCAGCTGCATACTGACACGCTTTCAGACAGACACTCTGAAGACTGAAATTGTGACATCGTCCTTCTGTCAGACAGAGTGGAACAGTTTACCTAGATGACAGGTGTTCTGTGTGTGTATGCAGGATGTACACACAGGTATACCTACTGCAAAGCTTAGAAAAGTACACCTGGGTGCCCACTAACTGAAATAAATCCATACACCAGACAGAAGTGGCAAGCGTGTGAATTTCCTTACAGATTAATAGATGGAGGTCTTATTGTTGTAAGAGATCCTGGGAGCAAACTGAATTTACCTCACTGCAGTCCAATGTTTTATAATAAAATATCAGTGACCAGAATGACAGAATGAGTCTAGCAATTACTTCATCCAGACAAAATAACAAAGGAACAATCAGGACAAACTTTTCCTTTTGCGGATGCAATTTATCTGATGCTTACCCTTCACATTTTCTCTTGTTTGGCACACTGCATGCTTTTGTAATTGTAAAATTGTTTACAACATATTATGCACCCAATTCCTCTCCTGACTTTTTCCAGTGATCCATCAATAATACAGTGCAAGATGGTATAATTTAATCAGCGCCTCACACACACATACACCAACCCATTCTCCTAAAAATTACATTCCTATACAACTAATCTGCAAGCGATTATGTTTTTGTGTGTAACGTAATTGCAATCTGTGTATGTTTTCTGTCAACATAATGACCATATGTTCAAAATAAATATAAATGACTAGACGCAAATATGTTGATACTTAATATATCAATAAAATGTCAACAGACAACATATTTTTGTCTGCCAAAATATCCACGTCTACAACATCCCTTTTTCTCTTCTGTAAAAATATTTAATCTTGCACTACAACATCCCTATATGTGACTTCAACTTTACTACTGTGTTTTATGGAGGTGTTCAGGCACTCACAGCATGGGTCCATTTAAAGCCTTAAAAAAACAAAGCTTAAAATCAATTTTAAAATGAACTGAAAGCCAGTGAAGAGAGGTCAGAACAGCATAGCAATGGTAGGACAAACCATACTTCTTTAAGACAGACCCCATTGGAAACATGTATAATGAGAAAAGAAGTGGACCAAGAACAGAACCTTGGGGGACACCACTGGAGAGAGGGACTGAAGAGGAGGAACAGGCACCGATAGTAACAGAAAAACTTCTATTACTAAGATATGATTTGAACCAGTTAAGGCAATACCCTGAATTCCCACACAGTGCTCCATCATTTTTGGCAGACAGGGTTGCACACGCACACAAAAAATAAAACGGTCTAACTTTGATGTTCAAAATTTAAGATAACAAACATCAGCATAGCAATGGTGGGACAAACCATACTTCTTTAAGACAGACCCCAATGGGAGCTTGTAGAATGACAAAAGAAGTGGACAAAGAACAAAGTTAACAGTTTTCTAAAACTTCTGCTGGTAAAATTCTGGAACTCAAATGAACCTCCAGGAAACCTATAATATAATCATATGTGGATGTGTTTCATTTATGTCATTTACCCTGTGCTCCAACCACAGGTACTATTTAATGTTTTTTTCCCCATGTATAGCCACCATTTATTACTGCATATTAATCACACACACACACACAACCTTGATTGTCCCCATGATAAGTACTGTTGTTAGGGCAACAGCACCAGATGGTTGAATTTGGCTCTCATTGTGTCAGGTTTCTACGACAATGAGAGCTAAATGCGCAAGCACACACACACACACACACACACACACACACACACACACACACACACACACACACACACAAATACAAGGTCAGCAAGGTTATCTACATACTATTTAGTTCAGATGTTTCTGATTATTGGCCAGATATAACCATCAGTTTCTATGGAGCAGCAATACCTCACAGTTAATGACCTGCAAGGGCTAATTGACATCCCATCAGTCACCATTCACCTTGAGCTAATAGGGAAAAGCAAGTAATATAAACCTTGTAGAGAATATGTGGAGTTGTTATTATGCTGACAGGTCTGACCATGTTTCAAATACTACGGTGAAATTTACTAAAAAGCTGCATTCTGATTGATTCTCTCCAAATCATGGAAAGTGATGCAGGAAGAATATGAGAAAGCCCGATACATTCAAACACAGTCAGAAAGAACACAGACTGGTACAGAAAAAATACAGAAACACAAGGAAACATGGACCAAAACTAAAAAAGCAATGAGGGTACAGCACTTGTTGTGACTTCACCAACAAAAAAAGTCATTTGACAGGAGTACTGATATTGGGGTATAAATATTTGACAATGCAGTGTGGGAGTGCTTAATTAGCCTCATTGTTATTCTCATCCAGAGTCAGATGCTACCTGCGCTGGATGCTGAATAATGCTTGTGTATGTGTACATAAAATATAGATATTACATTACTTTTGTTTTGATATTATTTTATTTTTTGAGTAGTGGTGTAGTTATGAGACTGGTTAATGTTACTCATATCTCAGTTTGAGCTGTGGGAGGTATGGATCTGGATTTCAGAGCAGCCATATCTTGCAAAAAGGAAATATATACAAACATGTGATTCATCCATTTCAGATCAACTGCAATCATTTGAAGAGTTGGGATTGTATAAGGGTAAATATATGATGGCAAGTAAGTAAGTGGAGTAGTAATCAAAGTGATGCTTGAAGTTGAAGCACAAAAATATATTTTATAAATGCATAAAAAGTTACTTTAAAACACAGCCTCAAACATAATAGGCTGATACACTGAGTAATAGAATTGCCAAGTGAAATTACCCTGCTGGTTCTGGGAGTGTGTGTCCCCATCCTGCATTTCCATTTCAGTTAGTTTTTTGATATTATTTTTTACTAATTCTGAAACATTAGCATTTGTATACCACAACATAAATTCTGTACATTTACACCATATGGACAAAAGTATTCAGCCTCCTGACCATCACACCACATTCGGTGTAACATTATGACCACCTGCACAATCTAATACAATCTAATACAACAACTCTGCCATGAAGTTAGATTTTTTTAATGTGATAATTCTACTACATGTACATTCTTAGTTATCTTAATATTAATATTATTGTGGGAGGTGGAGTCGGGATTTCAGGGGCTTTTTTTTCTGAATGAGACACTTTTATTCATTTCATCTGTAGCAACCATGGGAATTGACTTGACAAGCTTTTATGACATTCAATGATTTTCAGAATACAATGTAAATTGTATTAACTTTTTAACATCTAAAACTCAATTGCATTGATACTTTTATTGTTATATATATTAATATTGTTAAAATTTGTTTATATATAGAGAATCTGAATTGACATGGAATTGAATTGTATACACTACATACACAGTTACCTAGAGGAGTTTGTCATAGTTTTTGTGTTAATTTTTGTGTTTGTTGGTTAACTGACTGAAGTCACACTGGTTGCTGTGGTAGGATGGTGCAGCAGGTTGGCTATATGTCCTCCAGCTCCTCCTTTTCACATGAGGAAATGTCTTTAAGCAAGACAGCAGACTCCCAAGTTTGTCCAGATGAGCAGGTCAGTACCTCTAGTTTTTATTGGAATATTTATAGAAGGACTTGCAATCTAATCACAGATGGATTAAACAGACATAATTTATATGACTAATCAATTACATTTTTAAATTCTTTTGTTTGAAATCACAGTTTTGCCTACCTTATGATGAAAAAACTGTAATATTAAGTGCATTTTTCTGATATCATCCACCATATTAATAATGTATTCAGATCAACAATCTCTGGTTTTGAGTAATATAAAAACACATTTTATCAATTGTGACTGCACTGCCTCTTTCCCTCAGGATTTTTCACAACCTCCTACATTTTTAATTGAGTTTGTAAATGTTTTCACATGCTCCGCTGCTACTGTGCCCCATTTTCCTGAAAGGTAAATGTGTCAGCATGGGGGCCCAGCAGGAGGAACAGCAAAGTGACTGTAGAGTAGCAGAAAAGAAGGCAGCAAGAAGCAGCATTCACACACATACAAATCTGTCCTTGTGCCCAGGAATGTTGGGAGGGCAGTGGCAGCAGATGGTCTGCAAAAGCTCTCATTGTCTCACGGTGCAGCAACAGGGAGAGAGGTGCCCTGTTCAGCCCTGGCCTGGAGACGCCATTGTCACATCCTGTATCAGTGTCAGAGTCAACCTCTTCCCCGTAATTAAGGCCAGCCCCTCTGGTTCCACCTGACAGCAGAGAACAGCTGGAGGACAGGTCAAGTCCTCTAGACGAATGAAAACTGAGAAGATCTCATGTTCTGACATGAACACATACAAACAGGTTACATGAATGCATTATTATTGCTTCACAAACTATTTTTAGTGCCTAACTTTCAATCCTGACTTAATACAATGTAGTGTTACTATACATTAATATAATCTCAAAACCCTTCATTTTCAAGATTAAGTTGACTTGATATGATGTAAAATAATTCAGTGTGTTGAACGTTAAAATGCTTGCGTTCAATGGATAAATGACTGTGCATCTTTAGCTACTAAATACAGCATTGTATACAGCAGACTGTATTTCATTTAACCTAATTTAGTTAAGAGCTGAACTTCTTAACACAATTTGGCCTGTAACCTAGACATTTAAAAACCTAAACATCTGTTAAATACCTAAATATTTTTGTCCTGCAAATCCCCAAACCTCTGCTCAATTAGTTGCATATTTACAGTTTGCCTACTTAACAACTGTCTGTGAAAACGTGAATATAATAAGTAGTTTAGTTAGGAGGTTAGTCAGCATCAGTATAAAGTCATTTCCAGTATAGTAGTGAAGGAACTATCCAGATTTTTCTTTTTTTCCACAGTCAGTATGGTGGATAATGAAAAAAGATGGAGCAAAACACACAGTTATTCTCCAAATTTCATCCTAACTTAATCCTAAATCTAATCTTAATTCAAATCCCTAAAACTACAGGGAGAAAAAAGTAATGACAAACAAACTGATCTCCCTGAGAGGAGTTTACTCACTTGCATGCATCCTGCACACAGGCCTTTGTTATCTGTCTATGATCTGTTTTGTCTTTCTAAAGCACTGGTTGGTCTTCAGTTCAAAAATCTAAACTAAAACACCCATGAGTTGTGTCGAGTTATGATCAAAAGCGACAACTGTAACAAACACCCTGGACAATAAGAGCACTTTCTGCCTACACTGCAGGTTTTCTCTAAAAATTGACAAGTAACTTTGAGACATCAGCTTTGCAGGAGGCTCCACATCTGTTTCTGATGACATCCACACTTGTCATCTGCTCTGCCAGCTGCAAGACAGCCCACTTCCAAAAGATGCGTGATAATCAATCCTGAAAAGTTGGTGCATCTTAATTAACTACTGACCCCTGTTAATAGTTATCTAACAGAGGCAGAATCAAGGTATGTCTAGGGGTTTCTGTCATAAATGCTCATTATTGTATAAAGATTTTCTTATGGGTTTCCAAATTTTACCTTTCTTTGATATCTGATACAGTTTGTTTTACTTCATATTGATTTTACTTCAGTACATCACACTTCGCTTTATGAGGAGAGACAAAAATATACAGAGACATATTCATTTAACTAATAAAATATATTAAAAAACAAAATTTTTCAGTTCTACCCTATGAATACATTTAACTTTGTAAAGCATCCTTATTGCATCTTTTCTTTTTTTCAAAATGAAACTAAGGTACTGTTTGTGGTTAAGTTTAGTCTACAAAAATAAACTACTTGTTTATTGTGCTAAAAATAGTTAAAATTGTTAAAAATATGAAAAATGACTGGTCCTCCAAGAAATACTACATCACAGATCACATTTAGTGCTCTACTCATTGAACAGAACTACCAGCAGTGGAAAGTTATTTGCTTCTAAGTTTCTAAGTGAGGCTCACTCTTCTAACCAGTCGTCAGACATTTGCTTGATTCATATGTTTTGGAGCATTCACATTTACTTTATGTTCATCATAGTGATAACCTGTCCTGCTAGCTTAAGTTGCATATTGTAGCTTTGAGCATTAAATTGTTAATGTAAAGATAATAATTCCTTAATACACACAACTCAAAAATGTCAATAATCATGTGAATGTAAAATGTCTGTCATACCTGTTGTTCCGCTGGGTTCGCTGCTCACTTCATGCAGTAAAATTATATTTCTTGTTTTTGATATCCACTTTAATATTTGTTGTATTTTACTGTAGTCTTTCCTTATGACCTTCATGCAGTTGTTGTCAGTATAAAATTAAAGCCTCTCAATCTGACAGTGATCCAACTTACACTCTTTCATTCTGAAAAAGCTGTTAGGTCTTCAAGCTGTTAAGGATTTTCAGATTGTCATATTAACTGTTTCCTTGTGTTCTTCACTTGAATGAATTCAAATGAATTTGAAGCTTTCGTTTAGAATGTCACTTAGCAATATAATTTGACTTTTACACTACTGATTTTTTTTTTCTTCATTCAGACATTTATTCCCACTCACTCTCGTGGTTCTATTTCTACTTTCTATTTTTTTTTATTATAGTCATTAGTATACCTTGTTATGCTGTAACTGATTAACTTACTCACAAAAAATCACAATTTTCTTTTGAATTAACGTAATGAAGAGGCAGGTGTTTTGCATGGTCTAATTTCAGTTAAACTGTGTATACATTAAATATATTGCTTTCATTTGTCAAATTCCACAATGAGCTTTTCCAGCCACCATTGATTTTCATTCATGCCAGTGCTGTATTAAAGTCAACTCACAGAGATTGGTGATCCATCACAGTAAAGAGTTCATGACTTTCAAACTGAAAGTCTGACATGGTGCAGAGCAAACCCATTATTTCAAAAGGGAGAGCACTGGCGCTCTCTCAGTCAGCATTGAAAGTCATAATGGTGCAAATTACACAGATTTTTTGACAGGTTTCGGTTCAACCTTACTGAACGTGACCTCAAAGACGCTGACCTCCATAATGGAGGATATTATTGCAGCTACAATTGTGAGGCAGGAAGAAAAAGTGCAATATCGCTGAACTCTTTCTCTTATACCATCTGGGACTTGAACTCCCAAGCATGGTAGACTATATTATATAGGACAAACATGCCAAGATAAGAAACAAACAAACAAAACAAAACCAAAGTTGCCAGGGACTATAGTAATTAGGGACTAGGACTGAACATTCTCAGTCTGTGTATTCATGAACATGTCAAGTAAGAGTGCTGAGCTGTGACCTTTTTAATCACTGAAACTCTCCACTTAAACTATTTGTGAAATCAATGCTTTCCTGGATGAGCATGTCAGATGGCAGAGACATTACAGTAAAGTACATGCAACTAAATGTTCACTGTGAGGAATTAGCACTTTGACATTTGTAGCCTCAGCAACTGTACTGAAATTAAGCTAATCTAATGTCTGCATGAAAAGTAGAAAGGCAATCTAAAACCATGGCACGTATTTTAGAAAAGCGTTTGCAGTGATGTCAAGCCATCATAGTTGGCTAATGGGCTAAAGCATCCACATGGCCTTGTAACATAGCTGGTATTCTGCATCTAGAAATTAATATCAGTAGAGCTGACTACTGTATAAAGAAACAACTCCTTACATTTTCTGCATTAAATTTATCATTAGCTTCTCTCTGTAAATCACTTCTTGTTTATCCTGTTTTGGCGCATGTACCTGTGTCCTTCTACTGGTCACGCTGAGCCTGTCCTCCTTCACTTCCCAGTCTGCACTGATGCTATCAGCACCTGATTCACTGTAGCCGCCTTGGCTCTAATAATTGATAGAGAATCCTGATGCCCCGAGCAGCTGACATTCAACACAGTCTGAAGGACAGCTAGGGAAATGAGGAGCGTATAATGGAATATGCCGGTAGCACAAACAGGAGGAAGAGACACTTATAATGTTATCTGCTCCAGCACTTAAATATCAAGTGCAATTAAATGCCAGTGAGGGTGGGGCAAGCTGCATATGTGTCTGGAATCAAATTGTGTCTCAATCAGTAGTGACATCTTTTATATAGTGAGCTATTATTTACTGTGTGTGACAGAAGCAGCAGGTCATTGTTTCTGACACAGTGGGAAGAAAACAGTCTTACTGCTTTTTCTAAAATTGTCTTTAGCTATGGTTGACAAATTCAGTTACTTTTACCCTCATGTGTTTAATGCACATATCTGAAAATAACACATTTTTGTCCTCATATCCAATAGATAGATTTTTTAAAACTAAACTAAATGATCAAGCACTGACTCAATCTGCACAGGACACTTGGATGGTACATGAAGCATGTTACAGTTTTTCACTGTATACACACAAGAATTCGAAGTATGCACACAATTTTGAAAACTTAATGCTAATGCATCAAAAACATGACTCCAAACTGCTGAGCACAAAAATATTGGTCTCACTCAAATATCATTCTAAATCAGTAGTTCTCAACTGGTCTGGCTTCAGGACCCACCATCACCCCTTAATGATAAGCCACGACCCAAATTAGATCCGACCCGAGGAAATCTTTCAACTTTTTCAATTTATTTAATTATAAGACTGACATAACAATCGGGATATTTCAGTAACAGTCATTTTAGCAGACTCAGTTGTCGCTTTTATGCAAAATACCTAAAATTTGAAAGTGCTACTTTTCTACTACTACTGGGAAGTATTTTCAAAAAGACTGAAATGGTGTAGCTTTAGCTGAGAATACTGGCTCACTAAATCTAAACACCAACACCTCACTATGGAAAAGTCAGATTCAGTTTCTTCTTGTGCAACAAGCTGTTTTAACACATGCAGTGGACTCTGGATTTTCTCTAGACCTTACTCAAGTGAGCTGCATGTGTAAATGCAAACATGTGAGTCAACCTGCACAGACTTTATCCTGCCAGCCCTCTGGTACAAAGTCTGTGTAATGTCCTTGTAAGCCTGGGTATGAACACAGCCGGTAATTCTCCAGGTGTTCACAGAGAGAGAGTGGATGTTTCCTGTCAGTAGATCTGCTCAGCACAACAACATTAAATATAGTAAATATTTATCAGCTTTTTGCTGTTGTATTGATCTTCTCTCCTTCATGAAGCTGAGAATAAACATTACACATTGTTTCTAATCATGTGACTGGCTCTGCTTCGATGCTGTAAACAAGCTCAAAATAAATTAAACAAATATTCAAGTGTACAAAATTAACTTTTCCTCTGATTATCTTATCAGTAGGTAAATACTGAAAGACATTGTAATGTAAGAAAATCATTATGTCTAAAAGTTGGTATCGTACTTCGCCATGCCCAAATAGCACATGTCAATTAGCATTTCAGGGCATTATCGCCACCTATTGTTAAGGAGGGTGAAAAGACTTAATAAAAAGACCCTTCAAAATAAAAGCACGTGATTTTCCAAAAATTCCACGACCCAAAAGTACAGTATGTCGCGACCCACCAGTTGAGAATCACTGTTCTAAATGATATTCACAGTTTAGCAAAACTCTGAACACAAATTGAACACAAAACACTGGCCTTCAAAATGCGACACCCTGATTACCAATTAGTCTCACTCATGCTGCACCTGTTCAAACTGAGTTAGAAGAACACTTCAATCATGTCAGAGTATAAAAGGGGATAAATGCATAAATTAAGGAGAAATGTAATGACGTCCACAAAGATGAATGTCAGGAATGGCTCCATCATGCCAGACATTTTCTCCCGCTGCTTGGCCAGGCAGAATATTGCAGCTAATTGGGATGAGGTCTTCTGGCCTAACCAGTATCTACCATGCATAGTGAAAAAACTGTGTATGTAAAATAGATAACCTTTGTGTTGCATATAGTACTGTAAATGCTATTTTTGTGATGAAAAAACCTTAAAGCAAAACATGAAAAAACATATCTCTGTGAGACACATGAGCACTGTTTGCATTGTTCTGGTGGAAGGAGTCAGTTTAGAAAAGAGGGAACATGGTAATAATTTGTAGAGTTTTGACAAAGTATTCAAATGCTTTGCTGTTTATGTTTAGAGTTTTGATAAATTGAGGCACTGTTACTGGAAATGTGTTTAAACATTTGGAAAGATAAATATAAACACATGCTCATCATAATCACAAAAATGTCACAAAAATCTACCTCTAGGAAAACATGAGGATAGAATTTTCCATTGACAAATGGTATTGTGTTAAACCATCAAATTTATTATTGTTATTTTCACTACTTCTTGTACTCTCTTCTTTTAGTTGCACCAGTCCTGTCTTGTCCTCTGTCCTCAGCCACAACATTGAACTCTTGTCACTCCCAGTGGGAAGGGTTGCACCAGGACAACAATTTTGACCATCTTCTCTCATGTTCCCCAAGTTGCACACTGTATGACTTTATAGTACCTGCTGGTGAGAAAGTGGTAAGCAAGTGTATGATGTAGTGTGTGTGTGTGTGTGTGTGCATAAGTGTATGTGGTAGGAAAAACGTGTATGTGTGTGTTAGCATGTGTGAGACCTTTCCACAAGGACACAGAGCACAGGGGGGGCAGACAAAGATTAATGACAGGACGTGACAACTCTCTTTCAATATTAAGGGAAGGGAGTTCTGTCATTGAATGGACAGCGGGGGGAAGGGAGTGAGAGAGTGCCCTGGGGGAGGGTTGCAGAAGCACAATTGATGCTTTCCAGTGCGCTTTAATCCCTAAAATGCAGTGACTAGCTAAACTATCATTCTACTGTAGCTTCTGTAACTTCTAAACTGTGAGATAAATTGTGAATATATTAGAATTAAAATTTCTTCTATTAGGTACCTTTCAACAGTAAATGTCACAAAGTGCAGGGACCTGATGTCACATGTGAACTAGTCACTGTACCACTACCCTCTTAACTCATGTGTTTTCTCGCTGAGGGTTTTCCTCTGTTACTCTTACCACAAATTTTGGTGTGCAGATAATTTACAGTGGTTTTGTGTATGAAGAGCCAAACGAAAAATTTTATATGATAACATTTTACTTTTTTTTTTGGAACAAAAGCCAGATGTTCTCAATATATGCTTTAATATAGTGTGATCTAATGTCCTAAAGCTACTTTCTGGAAGGAAACAAGTGGCTCTGTAGGTTGATAGTGGTGTTTGTAAACGTGCAGCACAGCTGGAGAGAAGCGAATAACATCACTCCACTGTTAAAAATTAATATAAATGATATCTTTGGGGCAAGATAACGTCAGTTAAAACACAAGCTTTTAAAATTACAAACTGCTATAACACAGGGATTTCTACCTGAAATTGCACTTTATCAGAGAAAGAGTGAGGCAGTGTCTTGACATCACCATGACAAAATAAAGACTTTCAGATTAAATGACTATGTCTCTGGTATCTCTGGTGTCTCTGATAAAGTCTGTTATCACAGGAAGACATCAATGGATAATGACACAACTCACTTGGTGTCTCAATATTGCCTCTAAAGGTACAGCACCAGGTGTGTCACACCTTGATGCCAATGGAATAATGGCAGATGACTGTCAGTCCTTTAGTTGAAACAACTGGTTACAGTGTCGCAATTTAAAATATTAGGATTAGGTTATAGTATAAAGGAGTGATTTCAAGTTAGTTCAATGAAAATAGCTTCTGCCTGCTGCCTTACTTTCATAGCATTTTCTGTGTCGTAAAGTTCATGCATTCTTGTAACAATGATTCCCCGTTGAACATATCTTGGATGATGGGTCATCATACAATGTGGCAATCTGAATGATGTCTTGAAGCCCCTGGCCTTCAGTCTGTTGGTTATTTATTTAGAGAGGACAAAGGTTCAGTTTGCTGTTGTCAAACATGGCTTGTTTAACCTGTCTCAGCAATAGCATCTTTGCCAACATTACCAAAAATGTGCTTTGCTATAGTCCTTCAAACTTGTTGTGTTCAGTGCAATATGTGCATGGAACTTTGGTTTCATCTAAACCTTTTTATAATGAAACTTGAAGCACACCAGGTGATATCTACTCAGTTATCGTATTGTCCGCGTTAGAATTCTTGCTACAGTTATGGAAAGAAGTCAAAAGAAAAAAAATGCAGTCACTGGAAGTGTTCTGCTACAACACACAATGTCTCAACTGGTCAACTGACATCCCTGTGCATTTTATACCCATGCTAAGGGCTACATTTAGCATTCATATGTGACGCCAAAGGATGTGACAAAGCTTCAGTATCTGACGCCCTTGCAATGAGAACGGGCTGAATTGTCCTGCGAAGGTAGTGTAATGGCTATGTAATTTGTAGTCCACAGTGACTGTGATCCTTTCATTTGTAATCACATAAGTCTGTAAGGCTGTACATTGTTCTCTGTTTTTCCCGCATATATCAATCTTGATGCCAGCATTGCCTCCTGGCAACAGAAGTAAACAGCTGCATCTGCTGACAAGAGGACATAGTGAATTGTGGATTGAAACAATAGTAGAGAACACTTGAAACTATCAAGCGGGGTCAGATGGCAGGATGGTATAACAATCAAACTCTTAATCAGACATAAACAAACAAATCTAGTCTGGAAATTACAAAATAAATAATAAAGCCCAGCAAGAAGTTCCAAATGTGGCAAATGTACAAGCTGTAATACAAATGTATTAGACAGAATAAAAGACATTTTGATCATTTTGCAGTTTTCAGGATCCTGTTTGACCAGTAAGTTGGCATTGCAAAATAAGTGATACAAACATCAAATTCAATTTCATTATTCAGAATCTTGGATATGCTTTAATAGTAATTAGTCCTGTGCGTTGTAAGGCAGCAATTATTTTGGTAATTGTTTTATTATTATATGATTGATTATTCTCACCCAATCCAATAACTGACTGGTGCAAATAGTCAGTTATTGTAATATAGTCAGGTTCCCAGATCTAAGACAACTTGTTTTATCTGACCAAAAGGATAAAATCAAAAGCAGATTAAATTATATATAAAAAGTTGGACACACTAAGAACCATCAAAAGCTTGTAGGTTTTGCTTAACAAAAGACTGAAATGCTTGGTCAAATATTAAATTGTAGCAAGTATTTTCTGTATTTAAGATGACCAAATAATTGACTAATCATAACAGTACTAAAAATACAGCATATTCCTATTAATAGGTTGTTTTATGGAGGAGAAATGTTTGACTTTTTTGAGTGTCTGATTTCGGTCTGATGTTGACTCAAAGACAAAGGCATCACCACAACAAATAAGGATTTGCAGTCTGAGGTCTGTTTACCAGTTGCAAATTCTTCTGCAATCTCGTATCTAAAATTCACCCTTTTTGGACAATGAAAATCTAAATAAAATTATCTGAACAGTAATTATGAAAATATTTTTGAGCACATGTTGGACAGACTTAACAACCTCCTGACACCAAAGTCATTGTGGTTCACACAGGGTGCAGGGCGAGATGACTTATGTAAGTACTGTAAATTTACATTAGTACTCTGACTTTGCCCTTGCTCTTGCCTTTGTCCACTAAATAATTCTGTGCGAGCTTAATTCAAACCTCAGGAGTTCAGAGCCAGCACCTATCCATGCAGGCCAACACACCAGGTTGCTGCTCAACACTCCAGAGTGACATCACCCTCTTTACTTCAAGGTCACCTACAGGTGGGATGCAGTATCAGCCAGATTTCAGCACAAAGCTTCAACCTGTTTTTCTCTGGATGATTTCAGTTGAGCAGTCTATTTCCTCTTCATCTACTGCACATGTGTGTGAGTGTGTGTGTGCATTCTCCATCACTGTGATGTCATGATGAATAGGCGACCAACAAAGTGGAGGAGAGGCAGAGAGAGAGAAGGGGAGAGAAAAAGCGATCTCTCCCCTGCCTGTTTATCGCTCTATTTCATCATGGAAATCACCTCATTTACTCTGAGCACTTCTCCATTCATCTCTTATTGTCACTGGCAAAACCCATTTTCTATCTCACCAGCACTGCGTGTGTATTGGTGTGTATGCATATGTGTGAGAGTGAGTGAGAGAGAATAAAAAGAAATGGGCTCACTACATACAGTTATATTTGCACATGAGCAGTTGTGTTAATGAACTCACACTGCACAATCAAGTGATAATATCAGCAAAAACCTCTATTGTCACTGTGTTATTTTTCAATTAACAGACTGTTGGTTCACATTTGACCATATAGCTTCAAAGTTTTTTTTGACTTGGTGCTAATTAAGAAACCATTACAAGACACTAAACTTATGATGATTGTAAAACTGGCATGTAAACATTGTCATTGCTAACGTGTGAATGCTGTGCGATGTGTTGCAGTTCAAATGACTGTTGTCCTTCCTAGGGTTGCTACTTGGATGTAGATTGTTAATACTGATATTTACTCATTTAGCTTCTGCATACTTTGTAACAGAATGGTTTCAGCCTTAATACCAAGCACTGTTTTTCAGGGATGCAAATTAGGATTGGTCGGATGATTACAAGTTTTGATTTGGGTGTGTCTAGGCCTGCTTCTGCTACCATAAAAGATGAAATCAAGACAGTGCAGGAAAGATAATTATTATATAATTGTTCAAAGTACAATTTTTTCAAATAAAAGCAACAGCTCACATGCATGTACCATGACTTATTAAACGTATTATTGTCTCTAATTTTACAAACTAATTTTAATTAAGTAATTGTCTCAAGGTTTATGCTGACAAACCAAAAATAAATACCTGTGATACCTTTTATCTGTGAGAAACCAGGACACAAGTTTACTCAATGAGACTTACAAACACATGCAAGGACGACGGCATCTTACCACTGCAAGCCTAGCTTTCTGTTTTCTGCCCTTATTTGGTCATATTCCACACTCTCTCTCTCTGTGCTCCACCGCACTTACCTAATTAGCATGATTACAAACACCTGGATCTTCAACAGTATAAGCAGATCTGCAGCTTTCTGTCCCCTTCCAGATTGTCTGTTCTGTTATCCACTCCCGAATCTCCAGCCATCTCTGTTCCTGACCTGACTGCCTGCTACCAACCTAATTCTGTTCTAGACGTTGATTCTGCTACAAATATTCTTGATCTGTAAATTAATCTGCCCCTGAATATTTTGACCTGAATTGGATTGTGAATATCAGCTTTTGTTAGTTTGTCTAGATTTGACTCCCTTCTCTTACATCTTTACTGGACCTGGTTTTCTGCTCTGAACCTGATTAATTTGTTAACCATACCTGACTCTCTGCTCTAAACCTGTTTACCTGTTTATCTTACCTAACTATCTGATCTGCCCTAAACCTGTTTGTTGTCTTATTCTCCGCTCTGAAATTTTGATTTTGATTGTTTCTGTTGATTTGGACACTATATTTGGACCTGAACTTGTTTGTATTGTTGATTTAAACTCAGCAAGTTTTGTGGAGGATTGTGAGTGTATTTTAACTTGTTCTGCCTATGACCTACAGAACATGTGAAGGCCAATGAGGACACCCTCTTACCACTGTCAGCCATTTTGTTATTGGTCTCAACTCTCATTATAATTTGCCACCACTTTCCTGGGTCAGTCATCGCCTTAATCATTGCTTACCTTTTTTCCAGTCTGCTTATCCTCAGTTGTGAGTGAGCAATACCATTATATTTACCTTTTCACATTCTTACCATCATCACCTGTAAGTCCACTCATCTGCTCAGATCCCGGTTCCTGTGTGCTCTCACCTGCTAACACCAGTTTTTTAATAAAGCTTGAGTCTCATTGAGTCTACCTGTTCACCACTTTCTGACAGACAAAAGGTATAACAGGTATTTATTTATTTTTGGTTCATCAACAAAAACTTTGATACTCTGATAACACGTGTGTTATGAATCCTATCTTTGATGTAGTATTAAAAAGGCTCAAAGGTGCTTCCTGCAGAGGATCATGCACAAGCTCCTCTGTATTCTGCACTGTCCACAACAATCAAAGTGTTCATACTTGCAAGAGCCCTGCTCTCAATCCTGCTGTTGCTCCCTGACAGTGTGAATACTCTCTATAACAGCAAAAGGGGGCTGATGTGGAAGAACAAACAAGTAAAGGTGAATGTGATAGTTCTGTGGCAACAATTCAGTATGTAAATGTTGTACAGAATATGTGGCTTCTACTTGCTTTTATGTTGTTTTGGTCTTTATAAATCCATTTACCATCTTACTATTGGTGCATTTTGTAGGGATGTAGCAAAGAAAATGGTCGGGTTTGGGTTTCCTCTGACTAGTGAGCCAGTCACCAACATACAGCCAGGTGCTAGTACAAAACCTCACCAGGCCCAAAAAGACGATTGCACCATCTTCTGCAAGAAAAATGAGGAAGATCTGCTGAAATTCTGCTCAGTGCCTTGCAGTTTACATCCCAGTCAGGCTAGGAGTCCTTGTCTGGGGAGGCTAATGACATGAATGTAATTAATAATTCAGAATGAACCCTATGTGCAGCTAAAGAAAAATATGCCAGTGTGCAGGTGCACTGAGTGAATAACAGGGTAGTAGCAGCATGGCTCATGGAGTAATCCAACATGACAGCAATCGCCTCGGATGATAGAAAGTGGAAGAAAACTATCAAAATGCTTATAAATATCTTACAGAGCCACTAAGGAGCAACAGACCGAGGGAGGAGGAAGGATGGGAGTGGAGAATGTCATGATCATGCTACTTACAAGGAAGATGATGACGTGTACAAAAGTGTGTTTTGTAAAGGTGAGTGACTGCACATCTGTATATGTAGCACACCATATGGTTACAGTGGGTAAAGATGAGAGGGGCAAATTCAGGGAAACAGCTGGGAAAGAAGGGGGGGTTTACCTTGACAGCAACACAGGATCACTGAGTGATTTGAAGATATTTATTTGTATTTGTTTTCATGTGTGTGAATGACCACACACCAGAGTTGTGGACCACGTTCTTCTGACTACAACTACAACTCATTTTTAACAAGCTGTACAAGGCACTAAGAAAGGAAAATGTACACTGCATAAATAGGAGTACTTCACCCTTGAGTGTTGTACAACAAAAGTCTGGACCAAAAAAGATTTCAGGCTCTAGTGATGGAAAGTAAGAAAGAGGAAATAGTGAGGCATCAGAGAACAAAACTCTTTAGAGACACATTTTGGTCTCTCTGCCCCAGTGTGTGTAGTTAAACAAAACAAACAGGCCACAAATGTCAGGTGTAGATTCTTTACCCCCTTATAGTGACTTGGATTAGATTAATTGAAATCTAATTCTAAAAATCAGTATTTTAAAGTGGGTTTCTACATCTTATTTGTAGACACATTGAGAGGTATCAGAAACAGAGCATGTGAGTGGGGCAGAGGAGAAGAGTGGGGAGAGGTGGCAGGAGGATGTAGTGCTGAGCTGCTTTATTTAAAAGGGGAGGAGCAAAGCCCTATGTCCCACTCAAATTTCACTCCAGTACTGCTCACACGACGAGGCTGAAGAATGCTCAAGCCCACCCAGAATGCCCTTATTAGTCAAAAATCGCCCACTGCAAATCATTGATCTTTGTTTCTTTGGAATGTAAAACTAAGGCTTAAGCTATGTGAAGATCTATTCCCTTTTCTTGAAGTATGTGGGTACGATTTGAGAGAAAGGGGATGCGATCTCAGCTGAATGCTGGGCGTTAATAAGCAGAGTGGCCTGGTACCACTGGTACCACACAGAGGAAATTCTCACTACTCCACTCATGTGCTCTGGTTAGAAATGCCTATACAAAAAAAATATGCAGCAGATACAACATTATTAATGTACTACTATATTATTATACTACATTACACCACCTTACCACAGCAACCTATTTATCAAATTTAAAGCCAAAAGAAGTCCTATTGTTCCTGGCTCCATTCACTTCAGAACCCAGTTTAAGACCATATTGACAAAATATTCTACTCCTTTAAACTGTTTAGTTAGCGATCTGGGTAGCAATCTACCCAGGGAAATTCATTTAATGTATTTGTTAGGTTTGTTTACTTCACTTATTTGTTCACTTAGTCAAAAGGAGTTTAAACAAGATGACAAATCTCATATTCCTCAGTTGTCAAACATCCAACAGACACAGAGCAGCATTAGCATGTTGAGTCATGTTTTCTACAATCTCACAGGTCTAATATTCATCCTCCTTTAAGCTCACGGGAAAAACAAACTGTCTGGCTGTTGCACTTTCTTTACCCACTAGATGTGAACTTCATCTGTCATTTGTTACTGGACAGGAGTGTAAAATGTTTTGGCAGACTTAGCAGACTGTTTGGTGTGTGCTGCCTGACAAAGGAATGTATAAAGTGATAAGTCTGAACCAAACAGTAGATAAAATGGTGAAAAAAAATACTGAGCAAAAAGACAATAAAAAGATGTGTGAGTATTCAAGAGAGGAGGAACCCTCTTCACACTAAACATAGTAATTTAATTCAGTGGAATTTAAAAAGATAAACATTTACAGTGTTTTAGTGAGAAATTTAAAAACTGTGTGATCACAGAAACACTTCAATGTGTAATTTCAATAGCAAGGACTAAATAAAGGCAAAGAGCAAGAATAGAGAGCTAATCAGACAACATTGCCTCTTCATCAGTACTAACCCTGCAGTCTTTCAGGTCTGTTCCTGAACCAGGTTAGGCCTCCACACTGTGTGTGCATGTGTGTGTAGGTGCCGTATTTTAATAGAATGGTTTTTGGACTTTGATGCCACATCTCAGAGGATTTAACACTTCCAAACTCAAAAGGACTGCTCTTTTCTCTTTAAATCTCTCCTCTGCCAGACCCAGACCAACCAAACATTATTGATCACAAGATGTTCCAACCTCAGCCAGCAGTGTCATTTAGACCAGCTTCATTATTTTCAAATGAAACACCTAGCAACATCCTCCTGTTGAATTTAGTTAATGCCATTACCTTTAAACCTCACTTAATTTCTCCTATATGTGATCTCATCATCCTCTCCCATCCCTCATTCTTAAAGGTATTTCTTCTTCTCCCACGAGTCACTACCACTCATTCTACTCCCCTCTGCATCTAATTTTAAATCCAAAAGTGATAGTGCTAAGTAGCCAATATAAATTCCCTTCTTCTGGTTGAACATCAGTCAGACTGAGATGTAGGTATATCATGCATAGTGCTAAGAAGAATAAAAAGGCACACATCTATTTAAAAATTACATTAAAATGTAGAATTTCTAGAAAAAAAATAGTTTATTTTGAAATTAATAGCAGCAACACAACTCAGCTGCCATTGGTGTGTGAGTGTCTGTGTGCTTGTGTGAACGAATGGGTGAATGAGAAGCAGTGTAAAAGCGCTTCAAGTACCAATGAGGTAGAAAAGTGCTATATAAGTGCAGACCATTTAACACCTCGATATACATTCATGTGTGAAAGTTAGTGCTTTTAATTCTGATTTTTTTGTGTGAAAACATAACAGATATCATCACCTAATCCTAACTCTAACCCTAACCTGATGGTCATAGACCAAAGTGGTGTTGTTTGGCCTTAATGCCCATAGCATTTAGCAGAAATGCCAAGCATGGTGGTGGAGGGGTGATGATTTAGGCGTGCTTTGCACTAGATGTATTGCTGCTAAAGGTGGATATAAAAGCTACTGAACCATGGGAGGCAGTTTTCTTTTGCATGCATGTTTTTTTTTTCCTCTTTGGCCTAATTTTTGTTAAATAAATCATGCAATTGTTAAAAAAAAGGTTT
>OMLM01015006.1:10577-21007 GCA_900302695.1 Helostoma temminkii | reverse complement strand
CACTGAAGTCCAAACACTAAGCAAATGCTTAAAACTCTCAATGAATTAAAGCAAAATTGTCAAGAAGAATGGGCCAAAATTCCTCCACAACAATGTGAGAGACTGATAAAGTCATACATGATAGATGTATTGCTGCTAAAGGTGGATATAAAAGCTACTGAACCATGGGAGGCAGTTTTCTTTTGCATGCATGTTTTTTTTTCCTCTTTGGCCTAATTTTTGTTAAATAAATCATGCAATTGTTAAAAAAAAAGGTTTTATTTGCTGAGATAGTATTTTCCAAGTACCCAGACCCTTCACAGTTAGATGATTTTTATTATGTTTTTACATAATAAACTTAATTTGAAAGAGGGGACACTAGCTTCCACACAAGACTGTATCTTTCAGCATTGATGGTGCCAACAGAACAATATTCCACTTTACCACCATTTTAATTGAGCCAGAGAAGAGAGTTTTTCAGAATCACTGTCTTGAACTGAAGTAATAGTTTTTTCTGTAATGAGGACAATATATCCCTATTAACAAAAGTCATTTTTGAGTCTATAGAGAAAATGTGACACTTTTAAGTTTTCAGCCCCAACTGCTCCTAGTTCAAATCACCAAATATGTGTATGCAAAGAGTCAAAATCTTGCCACTCAGCCAAACACAGATTTTCCTCTTAACATTTGTATCCCACCCACTGACAATTCCTCATGCCATTACTGGGTCATGAAGCTGGCATCCATCCCCAGTCAACCTGGCTGAGTGAGTCAGAGCACCAGAAAATCACAGGATCAAAGAGAAACTCATTTTAAACACATCATCATTACATTTCTCATTCCTTCTGCTCGGATGAAAAAAAAAACAACAACAACAACAACATCACAGCACCACAGCTCTTTCTTCTTTGAGCCACAGTAATTTTATATTGCCATTGTCTTCAAATCAGAGAAAGTGTCAAGATGTCACAGTCTCATTACTGCCTGATAAAGATAACAAAACAGAGGTAACACTGCAGCATGAACTCTTTGGGGGAATGGCTGAGCAGAACTAAAACAAAATGCAGAACGCGAACAAACAGACAAACCCTGCAATAGATGCATAAATAATAAGGACAAATTGCTTACATTTGTTCTTTTTTCAATAAAACCAGCAACTTGATGGAAATTATGTGTGCTATAGAAACAGAATCATGCATATATGAGGGGGAACAAAGCTAAATGTATGCCATTTCACTATGCCCAGCATGCCTGGGGCAACATGAATTACACATCACAATGCCCCTTTTACATTATTCTAAATGTACATGCCTGCACATGTCTTCACTGGGTAACTGTTAGCTGCTATAGCAACCAAAAAAAATCCATTTAACATTGTTGGATAATGAGGACCAAATGGAGCGATTACCTCTGCAGCTCCCCAGGACAGCAGAGCATTTGCAGCAGCAGAGAAAGTTACTGTATCCATTCTCCTCACATGTAGCTTTGAGAGGTCAAGTCAGCTAAGGGAGACACAGGGGACCCATCTGTTTCTTTAAACAATGACCCTCATTTATTGAACCTTCAGCAAAAGGACTGCAAGTACTTCCACAAAGGATTGTAAACTCACTAAACACACTGGACGAGCAGTGATTTGATCAGCTTGATCAGATTCAGGTGAAGAGAACGTAATGCTTGAAAGTATCCAGGCCTTATATTGGAGCCTTCCACTGTGTGCACAGGTACATACTGTTTGCTTTAATAATCTCTGAGAATTGTCTACAAATTGATAAGACCTCTTGTGTCTGCTAAATTGAGTGGACATAGCTGCCTGTATAAATGCACACACAATACACAGCTAACAAGGCCAAGTACAAATACATATTTGGAGATATGGAGTTCTGATGTTACTACCTCTAGGAAGTACTGAAGTTAAGGATGGGAATTCTTTTTTTTCTTTGATATTTTTAAAAAATTTGCAATAATTTCTAAAAGCCTCTTTTTTATTTTGAACTAAGCTAATGTTGTAGCTTGGGGAAAGGAAGGGGTCTGGACATTTTATGATATTGCTGTACGATGTTTACTCTTTCCATGATAGATAAATGACACCAACTGCTTGTTGAAAAGTTTTAAAAATAAATGTTAACTATTTTCCACATATATTATCAATCTTGAACTCATGAAGAAGCAGCTAATTATTGCACGGTATTAGAATTAGCTGTCTTTTCAGATCCCCAAAACACTGTTGCTCATGTTTTGAGGATATTTTCTGACCCTTACCTGGTTTACATCATTCATCCTGAAGAACCTTACTAAATTCCCTTTACAGAGAAAGATTTAAAGGACAGTTATTGAAACTTAAGCTGCAAAAGCAATATCATCTGATCACTGTAGCTAGGCATTTCTGAGTTTAAGTGAACTTCTACAAATGTGTCCAGTTTATAGCTTGAATATGATCTCCATTTGGGCTGGAGGGTTGTGTTCAGAGGACAGTACTGATAAGAAAAGTGGAAGCTTGAGCATTTAATGAGCTCCATGGCTGCAAGTGGTCGGAAGAGGCTGTTACCTTTGGAAGAGCTTTCATTCTCCATCGCTTGCTTTTACTGTGATGTGACATTTTTCCAAAGTGCTAGATTCACTGTGATTTAAATGCCATTTGATTTAAAAAAAAAAAAAACTCACTACACTTTCATGTTTATAAAGCAAGGATTGCTTTCTATGACCAGGCCAAAGCAAGACAATGTGCTGTATATATATCTAAAGCAGATGGTCGAGAATTATTGATATAGAGGGACTTGTTAGCAGAGAAAAGGTGGTTTGATTGTTTCTGTATTTGTGATTAAGTTGCTTTGCTGAAGTTTGGATGATCAGCGATATTCACCTCATTTACCTCAAACTGAGATGGAACTCACTTATTAAGGCAACGTGTGGTACATTTATTTAAATACATTTTTATTCTTGCTAAGTCAGTACTACATAATCCAATTTACACTTAAAATAATTCAGTAAATTCGTTTTTATAGTTTTAATTTAAAAAAATGCAAGCTTCTCTGTAATGCAATGGCATTAGAGACATTCTAAGAATTCCTAAAAATTGGTAAAATATGAGTGTTTGGAAATAGTAAAATAGTAATAACAAAGTAAATAAAATAACATTCACCTCTGATCTCACCACATCACTCATCGTAGAAAATCATTGTGGTATCTAAAAGAAGCACAATGTTCAATCCATAGAAATGTATTAAGTATACAGAGGTAGGTCTGAATTTAGATTAATAGAATATTTATATTGCTACAGGTAAAAGTTAAATGAGTTAAACATGGGTCAAGGCAGGTAGGTTAACAGAAGAAAATGCTGTGCTGTCGCAGAGAAGCATGTGAGCAGGGATGTGAGAGTGGGATGCAAGCAAGAGGTGTGAGGATTTTCTTGGTTAGGTGGGGAGCAAATGGAAAAGAAGAGTAGAATAAAATAAAGATGGTGGTGTAGATGAGCAGAAGGCGAAGTAGCAATGAGAGCAGAAAACCTTGGGAGCCCAGAGAGCAGCAGATTCTGCAGACCTTGCTGCACTGGACTGAATCATTCATTTTCCTTTAGGTTTATTGGCGATCTCAGTAAACACAGGCTCTGTGCTGGGTCCGAGGTGATGTTTTCTCCAGCAGTGTGTGAATGCTGCAGAGAGACTATGGATGGCAAAAAATAACACACTTTACCTATTATTTCCTTATCTCTGAGTTTATTTTAACCATTGTGTCTCTTTCCTAACCTGCTAACCCAGGGTCATAAAGTCATAAAGGTCTTAGAGTGTTCAGCATTGTTTCTACAACAGTCCGGATTGACCTTTTCCTGTCTGGTATACCAGCTGAAACAACAGGGTAAGGCATCCAAAATTGATGCAATGTGCATTATGTTCTATATATATTTCATCCAGGGGAAGGTTTATAAAAGCTTCATGCACGTTAAGATGGCACATGCTTGTTCCACACAGCTAACGGAGGATCGTGGAGGAGCTCACAATCACTCTGGTCGCTGCTCATAAACAACAAAATACTGAGCATTGTTGCCTCCTATGAGTGGTGATGACCCCGCTGTAAACCCACTGTTGCCATTAGATGTTTCTGACCAAAATGCTTAAATATATTTTTATCTACACAGCCTTCACCTACGTTTTTATATATTTTCTGACACAGCATCAAGTGTTAATATTTTTTACTGACGAATGAGCAGGAGAGTTTCATGTCCACCAAAGCCTTCGGAATAAGTCAAGTCACTGTTAAGAAAATTATGAAAATGAAATCTAAAACTTGGCCCGATACACTTCTACTTTAATAGACTACTGTAATAAATATCAACAGTGACTACATTCACCGCTCAGACCAGCAACAGCCCCTCCAACTCTCACAGAAAACATATGACAAGTGTCATCACCACAATCATCCCCATCCATCATTCAACACACACTTCTTGAGACCAGGCCTGAAGCAGCAGAACACAGAAGCGACATCCAGAATATATAATTCAGGGGCCTGGCTGATGGCTTCAATCATCACTTGGCAGCAGGGAGCATTGTTATCTCCTTGATCCAATTACTTGAACAATTTTGGTAAATAAAAAACAAAATAACCATTACTCATTAGTAAGTAAAAGCACATTTTGGGTCCTATGATGCACATTCATTTCTTTCCAGCAGTTCGAAGCTGGAGGCCTTGCACATCAGACTCCAACTGGACTATCACCTACAGTGCATCAGTAATTTCATTTCAGTGCCCACTAAATTCTTATTTCCAGCTGATTCTCAGCACACGGTTGTACATTATGATGATCAACCATTTTCAGAAACATAACAGTTTCCAGAGACATTGTGTTCTAACTCAGAAACACTGATATTGATTGAAAAAGTACTTTCTGGGAGCCTTTTGTGAGGATTTAGTTTGGATTTCAGCTCATTATTTCAAATACTCATGTTTAAACTTAATCACGCATAACACTGTGGACATGGAAACAACACATTTGAAGAGAACTGTGTCAAAATGAAGAATGATCTAGGTTTTACACTGTAATTTATGTTGGCCTAGAGTACTAGATAAGATTACCTCATGGGATTAGTGTTTGTACCTAGTATGACCTGCACCTCCTGTAAACCCTATGCACAGCAGTTTTTCCATAGATCTGAAGAAAATAAATAAATAATGAGGCACACTTACAGTGTCTTGGGAACTAGTGCAATAAAAAAACAAGTTCACAAAACCCAGAAATGTGAGTAAAATGGGATCTTTAAACTTCCCTGAATCAGAAATCACAGCTATGACAGACTGAATAATTCATGACCTGCTCATGACTAGCTGTAAACAGAAAGACTCAGTAGTTTTTGCGAGTGTTGCACATTTTGTTCTGCTGTGAAATGATGACGTTGAGGAAACATTTACCAGAAAGGAAACTTGGGTCATAATCTTTACCTTAAATTAAAGATACCACAAAATATAAACAATAAATAAAACATAAAGCTTAAGCTTAATGATCATAACTTTACTTTAAACTACTCAGTTTATAGTTAAGTCTTTTCATTAAGTGAACTGACCCTGCAAGTGCTCTAAAAGAAGCTTCTGACTCTGACTTCCGTAATTCTTTTAAGGGTACACATGATGAATACTGCAAGTGGCATTTGCTTCTTCATCCAGCTCTTCCTCACTCTTTGGAGAGCTAGGATTATAAAAGTGCGTGGGGAGTTTATTCATCCTCTTGACTGAGGCCAACACCACTGTCTCTGATTGTTAATGTGAAGGGGAAAGCAAGGTCAGTAGCCGCCTGGTCAGACTCACTCTTAATAACACAGATGATTATTACTGGATGCCTGCACTTTCAAACACATATTAGTGTAAGATGTCATGCCTACGCAGCTGACAAATACAGTGCCTAGGATAATGGGCTTCTGCGCTCACACATCAAAGATTTACTATGCTTTTCCCTTAATGAGGTAATAAAAAAACTGATCACTAGTACAAGAAGGGAATTACAAATGATGGTACTATCCCACTAGATTCACTGTGGGCTTGTGAATCCTTATACTCCTATTTGTCTTATGACTGACACAACATGCACTCAACATAAACTAATGATGGGGCATCCATTAAATCACCACGTTTTTCTACAACAGATAAAACTCTTACTAAAAAAAAAGTGCTATGAGTTATTTCCTTTATTTGTACCTTGTTATATTTAAGGGGTCAGTGCCTCCACATTCCTACCAACCATTTTATAATAAGAACTATAAGTGTTTCCTGCATCTGTTCATTACTCTTCAATAAAACAATAAAACATTTTCTTTTTGAAATGTGTGTACAGGTATTTAAATTTTCTCAGCCAATCCCAGAAGCGCATCTCTACAACGTGTCGCTTATTGGCTGTAGAGTAAAAACACTTTGCACTTGCAGCCAATGTATTTAGCTTTGTAACTACATATGGTAAAATAAGACAGGACTTCCTGCCGGATCGTAGACACCCGCGTAAAAGGAAACGTTTTCAGTGTACTAGGGAGAACATATGGACAGGGTCGGAGGACCCACGGGGATCGCATACATACCATATGCTTCTGAGGAAAATTCTTCCAAACAGTCAGAGCATAAAGATGGTGCTTTCCGAGTCCGAAGAAGAAGTAGAACAGCTCCAGACGGACTTAGACTTTGAGAGCGAGAACAGCAGCTTGGACGAAGACTACATTCCGAGGGGGCAGACCCGAGGATCAGATCAGTGAGTAGGAACTCAGATTTGGCTCCAGACTAAGGAGGTGCCTGTGTATAAACAGACATTGTAGGAATCCTGTAATCAGTAAGTCAATCAGACAGATATATATCACACAAGCGTTGGTGCAAAACGGTGAAGTGGCTCAACACCTGTAAACACACCTAGAAGCACAAATGCACGAGCCGTGTGCAGCATTTACCGAGGCTGCGGGGCATATTACCTGCGCTGCGCACTGATAACGTTATGCAACAAGTACACTTTGTGTTGCAGCTCTTATGGCTGGGTATTGTTTAACAAGGTGACTTTGCAGTGTGCACACCACTTTCACTAGTAAGCTCGTGCTTAATTAAGGGCGTGTGAACATGGCGTCGTACCGTTAACAGCCTTTACAGCTGCTACACGAACACATCTTAATATGCCTTTATGTGTTTGTCATTGTGCAGCAGTTTACTTCAACTTCACCGAAACAGCATCTTTTAATAAAATCCTATGCAGGAATGTGGTCGAAAAGATTTTTCCTGGTGGTCCAGTGTGGGGGAGGGAGTGGGTTATTTGTGGGGGTAGCAGGAAACCCACTTAGGCCCCTTTGTGCCTAGTGCACAGACGACGTCCTGCTTGCCTTTCCTTACAGCATCTTTTCACTTATCCGCCAGCTGATATTTAATAACAGCCACATAACCGCACAGTAATCTCACTGTTTCAGGAGGGTAGCCCTGCTGCATGCATCATATGGAACAGCTGACAATCTGATAACTGTTTTAGACCTGCTACTGAGCTATGCTCATAGCCAGTAAATTACACTGATGATGTATGAGGCTTATTCGATGACAAAACTTTCTCTTTGTGTAGTTTCATGTGCCCACAATCATATTTTATAAATTAAGACATTTTCTGTAAAATAAGAAGTAAAGCAGTGATTTGCAACACTGTCCACAATACCCTAACACCCAGAGATATTAATGCCAGGTACTGCATAGTATTGTATATTGTCATAATGCCCAACCCTAGTGACAGTGCTGCAAAGACTCGTGGCTGTGTCAGCTGCTCCCATTTAATTAAACATGTGTCCAAGTAAATGTGTCGCTTCACTCACAGAAACAAACAGTAAAAATAAAGGTTGAGTGGCTGCACCCAATATAAAATCTACCACCACTTATAAACTTACTTTGATTGGTCCAAGTAGATTGCTTTGTGCTTACAGGCAGCACCAGCCTTAAACATTCTTAGGACAATTACATATTAATAATTATATTTGACAAATTTGAAATTACTTTTCATAAGTTGTAGCAAAAATTAAGATCCTTGTCTCCTGGCTATTGAAGACTGTATCACTTTCACCTTACTGTAATGTTTCCTTATTTACATTATTACGACATTACGATTTATAATGTTATTATTAAAGTGGTAGCAGCACGGTATTATAAGAACATCTTACTGCCCTCATTCATGCTTTTGATCTATATACCTGTTTGTGCTGAAAACTGTGCACATAATCACTGTTCATTCCACTTTTCAGTCTTGCTAGTAAAGCAATGTTTGGAGAAAGTTGTATAGTTTTATACAGAGGACTGTCATTGACTATTACATCATCGATCCTTTCCTATCTGCTTTATTTACAGGGAGGACTTAAGTGATGAGGACAGTTCAGACGAGGAGTGGGATAGTACGCCCATAAAGAGAAGAGCTTCCAGGAAGCGTTGTCGCTCTCGTTCTGCTTCTACAGTGTCATCACCTCTGAAATCCCCATCTAAGAACTGCAGACAGAGCCCCAACAGAAGGAAGACCCAAGGTGCATCTACACCCGCAAAAAACACCTTATCCCCCAAAGCTAGAAAGGCATTGTCCACTCCACGCAAGAAAAATAAAAATGTAAAGAGGCGAGCAGAAAGACGCATCACGAGAAATAAAAGGGATGATGCAGACGATGGAGACAGATGGCACAATGTTGACGAGGAAGATACTGAACCTCCCCAGCCACGGTTCAGACCTGAAAGAGATCCGGGGCCTCAGTTGAACAGAACTGCAAATTATACGCCACTTGAACTATTCCACTTGTTCTTCTCAACAACTGTAATTGATACATTGGTAAAAAACACGAATGCCTATGGTGAAAAGAAACACCAAAGCCAGAAGGAAAGCTGGGTGCCTGTCACAACAGCAGATATGTACTCATTCATCTGCCTTGTCCTCTACATGGGTATTGTACCACTAAAAACTTTGAGAGAGTTCTGGAGAGGATCTAAGCTGTTCAGCTTGCCTTTTCCCGCCTCTGTCATGCCCTGCAGGCGCTTCCTGGCCATCTCCAGCAGCCTACACATGAACGATCCTGCAGTTGAAGCAGCAAATGATCAGAGGAAAGGAACATCAGGGCATGACAGACTTTGCAAGATAAGGCCACTATATGAGCAGATTTTGGAGGCCTGCCACACTTTCTTTCATCCCTATCAACATATCTCCATAGATGAACGGATGGTGCCGACTAAAGCAAGGATTGGGTTCAAGCAGTACATTAAAAACAAGCCTACTAAATGGGGCTTTAAGCTTTTTGTTTTAGCTGACTCTACGTGTGGCTACACCCTGAACTTTTTCGTGTATGGGGGAAGAGAAGGTGAACCAACAGGGAAGGGGTTAGGATATGATGCAGTCATGAGACTGCTGAAAATCCCTTTTTTAGGCAAAGGATACAAGCTCTATGTGGACAGTTTTTACACTAGCCCAACTCTATTCTCTGACCTCTTTCAGAGAAAGATCTGGGCATGTGGCACTGTTCGTTCCAACATAGATGGTTATCCCAAAACAACAAATAATGACATGCCCAAGAAAGCACCAAGGGGAACTATCCAGTGGCTCAGAAAAGGCCAGTTGTTGTTTGTTAAGTGGTTAGACACCCGGCAGGTGACAATGTGCTCCACTATACACAAAGCATACAGCAGTGACATGGCAGAGCGCAAAGTGAAAGATGCAGGTGGACAGTGGACAGTGAAGCAGGTGCCTATTCCAGCCTGCATCAAAGATTACAATCGATACATGGGGGGTGTTGACTTGTCAGATGCACTCATTGGCTACTACAACGTTATCCATAAAACCCATAAATGGTACAAAACCCTGTTTTATCATTTTGTGGACATAGCCACTGTGAATGCCTTCATCCTCCACAAAGAAATGTGCAAACTGCAGAATCGGCCTACTGTTACACAGAAACAATTTAGGGAGCAACTGATTTTGTCCCTGGCAGAGATTGGCTCTACTCCCTCTCGGTCAGGTCCACAAAATTTTATGCTGCCAGTGTCTCCAATCAAAGTCCCTCCTGTGGCCCTGACCCCAACCTTCCCATCCAATGTTCCCTTTGCCTCTTCTTCTACGGTGCCACCTCCTTCTAAGTCCACCGGGGTCGCACCTGCTACAGTGTCTGATGTTCCAATTTTAGGTCACCTGCCAGCTTACTTTGTAGAACAAATGAGCAACGTGGCCCCCAGAGATCGGGCCACTGCTGGTAGAAGGGCCTGTGTGGTCTGCAAAAGAAAGTCACCTGTTTATTGCAGCACTTGCCAAAAAACACTCTGTTTCACCTCTTTAAGGAACTGCTATAGTGAGTGGCATAGAAGCAACGGTATATGTATATAGGTTACTATACTTACTTACTATGTGTATGTGTGTGTGTGTGTGGTTGAGTGGGTGGTTGTGGGACATGGGGAAAGAATTTTCACAACTGTGTTATAGTAAAAGGGTCATG
>OMLM01015005.1:42502-52839 GCA_900302695.1 Helostoma temminkii | reverse complement strand
GTTTAAGTAAGGTGTATCTAATTAATAAGCAACCAAGTGTATGTGTATACACACTAGTAAGATTCTGACTTTAAAAAGTGCCATAACGCTTTATCTGAATGGAGTGTTAGGTATGTTTTGCATCAGCAGCTTGTAAAAAGGAGCTTTTACCTTAGTAGCAGGAAGATCATTGATATCCAGTTTAAGACTGCCAATAGACGTCTTGCAGAGAATGACGGCTTCTTCGTTACTTTTCACCTGGATCAGAGACAGAGACATCTCAAAGTTTGACTGATCATAGTTTAGAGAATTTATATTTCTGGCAATGCTGCTCTATCAACTTACTTTCTCCTTGGTCTTCTCAAGAAAAACGATGGCATCTTTAGGATCTAAAACAAAAAAACCCCAAACATTTTCTTAAAACACTCTCAAAAGATACACCAATGAGCAGGGGCCTGCCAATCATGGCCAGCTCAAACGCTTTCCCACGCTGACCCATGTCCACCACAACTTCACAACCAGCAGGCGCTTTTAATGATGTGGGTGTACACATCATTAAAAGCTGCTGCATCATGTTGTTCTTACCTGGCATCTGTCTGGCAACATACAGTATAATCTCCACAAGGGAAAGAGGATTGATTCTGTTAGGGGAGTAAAAAAATTTGGCATTAAAATTCAAACAAGCTGTAAATACTGAACTGAATTACTACAAGTAATGATACATTTACCCCACCTGTGCTCAAAGTCACTGATGAAATTGTCATAGAGCTGCAAGAAACAATAAGAACTGTCAGACCACAAACAACATCACTTTTACCAGTGGTAACCTATAGCATTTTGACACTGGTAGAATTTATTTTTAATCTTACTTCTGAACAGAAGAAGGGTTAAAACAAGCAAAACAAAACAAGTTTAGCTTAACTGCCTGCTTGAACAGGTACAATGAATGTCTGAAATTAAATTGACTCACTGACAAGTACAAGTACAGTATAACACGTGACAGTGGTGCATTTACCTGTATGAGGCCATCTCCTGTTTTAAAATAGGGATCCTTAACAAAGTCTGTCAACTTCAGAGTCAACTGGTGCCACAACCTGTCAATAAAAAAAAAAAGTAACTTCAGAGTACATCTGGATTAAACTGTACCACAACAGTCACATGCCAAAAAACTACATCATGTAAACAACAATGTAGTTTTAAAATCACGTCTACAGACATACATGATTAACAGATGATGAGTGGTACTGATTGATAATAATAGGAGGGTAAGCAGAGCATGACGGCTCCTCGGCTACGAGATGGTCTGAGCTACTGTGCTAGGCTTTCTTGGTTTTAAACTTATACTATTTTTTGGCTATATTAGCCCTACATATATGAATATACCCATATATAATATGGGTAATGACTGAATGAAATGTTTTACCTTTATTTGCACTTTCAGTAAAGTGTCACTGCTATTCTATAGAAGGAAATTATTTCAGGTGGAAAGCTGAGTTAAACAATGTGATAAGTGCATTATATAGTGGAATAAGAAGACAGCTGCTGATGAATGCAGTGATTTACACACTGAATACAAAATAATATCAGAGGATGGGATCATTTCTTTAAAAATGACCAAAACTATTATTCCACTCATTAAAAGATTTATTTTATGTTGATTGACTCTTAACTGCAGTAATGGTCCAAATATTTATGGTTTGCAATAGTATAAACCCTTTATCTGAGTTTCAATTCTGTAAAACAAAATATGTAAAAAGGTTCTAAAGATGTGTTAATATATATAAGAATAAGAATATATATATATTTCTAGGCTGTTTATCAAGTATTTTTCATAATATTCCACATTTGAATTGTACGGGGTCACATATAACTATAAACTGCATTTACAAACAACAACACATGACACTTAACTTTATTTCTAATGGTGCACTGAAGACGTTAACGAGCAACTAGGAAACGTGTGACATACGTAAAAACGTAGTTTTCTACTGGCCTAAAATCCTAGTGTTGTGATACAACCCCTGAAATGACATTTACCTATATGTCGTAGAATTAATGGTGATAGTCAAGATTCAGCTCCGATAACGCTACAAGAAACTTGCGGCTAGCAGTAGCCACATCTGAGCTACAGCAGCTAGCGTTAGCTCTGTGCATGACTCAGCGTACAATTTCAATGAATGAGCTGGCTAACGCTAGCTATCCTAGCTTAGCCTAGCCTTAGCAAAACACCAGAACATTAGAAATCTGACTTTTCACCTTTTGTTGTACAAATCCTCCAACGCGTGCCACTTTGCCGCCATCTCCGGTGTAGAGCTGTTGCTCTGCTGCTGTTTGAGGTACCCGCTAACATCTTTCATGGTAGCGACAAACTAGTTAGATTTTATTCAGGACCGATAGTTTAAGTGATGTTGAATTTTCAGCTAACGTCAAGTAGCCCAGTGTGTTGTAGATCTGCGCAAAGGATGATGGGAATTTTAGGGAGTGACTGAACCGCTGCTGCGTTCACTGTCTGTGAGATTGCCGAAATGTCGCACCATGTGAACGACAAAATTAGCTAGCTAGTGCCGTCATATATAAACAGTGCATACGTGTTAAAAATAAGCTCATTAGATTGTATAAATTTAATAATGAATTGTGTTTATATGGAGCTTTCAGTGACACTACATAGGTTTGAAACATACCCATACGTTTGAACGATATGTCCTGAACGCGATATATGTCGTAATACACAGTTGGGTCTGATGGGAAATGTAGGAAACGTTTATTTTGGTTAGCCAACAATGTTAGCTAAGAATCTTTTTCACTAAAGTTGCTAGCTTGTCTGTTGTAGGCTTATATCTCTACAATACAAAAGCGTTATGGCTTCTCTAGTGAGCCCCTCATTGATGCCACCTGTCAGACTGTGTTGTTTATATCGCAACTTGTGTTCAAGAACAAGCAGGACGATCTCTGCAAACGGTTAGCAACATTAGAAAGACGGAGCTGAAATAATGCATCAGAAAGAAGTTAAAAATCTTTTGTATTGTTAATTATCGTGTTTTTTTTTTGAAATAGTGTTTCGCCGGTGTCCAGGTGCAGGTGCATCAGCTGTGACCAGGTATTTCATTATCAACCAGACAAAGTTCAGGTCCATGTTTATCGTGATCAAATTGGACATAAGAATCCCAGACATCAGGACTACTGTGCATTCAGGTTCAGGTATAAACTTGGTAGAGTCTGTTTTCTAACACTGATCAAACAATTGCACCTTAAAGTAAAGGAAATGATGCACACCTGACTGAATATTATATCCCCTGCTTGGACCGGACATGACATTTTTATGAATAACTTATGATGCATTGCTGCTGTCTGGGTTCACTCTGAAGGATGCCTCAGAAATTTAAGGATGTCAGCTAAAAATAAGTGTTTAATGTGATGACCATTAACAGGAGACTTGTCATGTTATTATTTTCAGATCTAAACTGATGTAGTTACCACTAACACACTTCAGTGTACTGAAAAGTAAAACTTCAGTGATTATTATGAAGTTGCTGAGTCCCCTCCTCCTTGTTTTGCTTCTTCTTAGACAAACAAATCGTCCCTGGTGCGATGGGACTCGATCACTTTTCTCTCGTGGTGGTGGTGCAGCTGCTGAGCAGCTCACCCTGGAGGACATCGCCAAAAACATCAGAGAACAGCAGTGTAAGAGGGTGGTGGTGATGGCCGGGGCTGGGATTAGCACACCTAGTGGCATACCAGATTTCAGGTAAGAAGGTCACATGTGGCTTGCTGCCCTAGTATTGTAATACTAACAGTGTAGTATTTCTACCTATAAATCTACAGTAAAAATATCATGTGAGCAAATTCTTTATGGCTAAACTGCTGTTTGTAGCTGGTTTGTGCGTGCAGGCCATGACGAAGATACTCCAGTCTGTAGTAATGTTTCTCTAAGGTCTCTTTGACATTACATGCTGTAGTGTGGTTTGGATCTCTGACAGTGAGCCCACTATAAAAACAACCGCACGAAGCCACATGGATGTCTCATGTGGCAGTTTAATTGTTTCACAAAAAAAAAAGCCACACAAGACTGTACATGTACATATTGTCTGTCATCATCAGTCAGTGTCCAGTAAAGATAAACACAGAGGAGTTTCAGGTTTTTGGAGATTAATGGAGAAGGTAAACTGGTAGGAACATATCACATGGTTTTTAAGGACCCCTGCCCTGCTTGTTCTCCAGCCATGATCCCCTTCCCACTGCTGATTACCTGGATCAGGTGTGTTCAGTTAATCATAAGATGGAAGATACTAGTTCACTATTTTTCCCCATCCATCTTTATCTTAGATTATATCTTCCATCTTAGCCAATTTGAAATAAATCTTACTGCCACAGAGTCTTTAATGAGACAGGCTTATTTAGTTATGCAGAATTTTTCAAACAGTACAAATTAAAAAACTTAAGGCAAAGGAATGCAATAAAATATTTAATAAGGCAATTAAGACTAAAATAAACTGAAATGCAATAAAATAGAAAAGGGCCACATTCCCATGGACCCACTGGCCCTGTTCTTGGCAGGCTTGTTTGATAATCCAGAAAGAGGTTATAATGTCTCTGTTAAAAATAAATAGTGTTAATTATTAATAACATTAGTTTTGGTAGTGTGTGTGTGTGTGTTGGCTTGCTGATGCCCTGCCTTTTGGCAGGGCCACAGGAAACTTTCAGCAACATGGCCTTTATTTGGCCTTTATTTACAGCATACTTAATTTCTTTGCCATGTTGTACACATTATTAATGTACTTGAACCTGCCATCCATCTTAGAAGTGATTGTTGAGAAAGCCTGGGTCTCTCAGCAGACGACTCTTTATTTCTTTTCAGGTCCCCAGGCAGTGGTCTCTATGACAACCTGCAGCAGTATGAGCTGCCCTATGCTGAAGCCATATTCGAGATTAACTTTTTTCATCAAAACCCAAACCCCTTCTTTGCTCTGGCCAAAGAGCTGTATCCAGGAAACTACCAGCCTAATCTGACGCACTATTTTGTACGTCTGCTTCACGAGAAGGGTCAACTTCTCAGGATGTACACGCAGAACATTGATGGGCTGGAAAGACGTACGTATTTATATGTTGAAAATTACTGTCTGAGATTGTGCGAGCAGTCATAGTTATGCTTTTTGGTGTATTTGTATGAAGTGGCTGGAATTCCTCCTGAAATGCTGGTGGAGGCCCACGGTACATTTGCCACCGCTACCTGCACTGTCTGCTTGAGGAAATACGACGGCGATGACTTACGAGTGAGTAACCTAAACACTAAATGTACACATTTGGTCTACCCCAAGACTTAGATTTATTAATTTATGATATACACACATGTACATACAGTATATATACACATACATAGACATTTATATGTACTATGTTGTGAAAAAGTATTTTTATTGTTTTGCATATTTGTCACACTTAAATGATACAGATCACCAAACCAAATTGAATATTACACTATGATAACCTGAGTAAATACAAATGCAGTTTTTAAATGATGGTTATTAGACATTCATTTGTTAAGGGAAAAAAACCTGGTCCTATGTAAAACAATGGCACAGTAACTGATTTAGGTCTGGACTTCAGCCAATCAGAAGTGAACTTGCTGGTGTGTTTCATTGTTCTGCTGCATAACCCGAATGCATTTTTGCTTGAGGTCACAAACTGATGGCCGTACATTCTCCTTCAGGATTTCCTGGTAGAGCGCAGGCTTCATAGTTCTATCAAGTTCCTGAAGCCCAAACCATCAGGCAGCATCAGCATCGGCATAAAATTATTTGATGACAGTTTTTCAGTAAACTGAATATGTAATATAATTGTAAGGAAAAGCCCGACATAATAAGTAATTTATCTAAAAATAATAATTATTAGATGTTTTCTTGTTTCATCAGCCAGATGTGATGAGTGGCACGGTCCCTAAGTGTCCTACCTGTAAGGGCGTGGTAAAGCCTGACATAGTGTTTTTTGGGGAGGAGCTTCCACGGCACTTCTTCAAGTACCTCACAGACTTCCCACTGGCAGATCTTCTGATCATTATGGGGACGTCACTGGAGGTGAGCACCACCAGCTCCACACCACATCATGTCGGCTAGGTAGGCAGTAGGCTACTTTGTGTCTGAATCTGATAAAACCTCATCTAGGTTTGAGATGCCTGGATATGCTACTGTACCTGGAGCACCATGATAGAAACCAGAATACTGTGAACTGGACATGTTGATAGTGTATGAATTCAATCTACAACCGCACACAGATGAGCAATACTCAAATATAGCACAGTCATGATTAGCAGTTTAAGCTCCACCTGTTCTTCCAGTGAGTGTTCAAACGTCTGTTGTGGAGCTCTAACGAATAATTGTACATGTGAAAAATTTAAAAACTGAATGATTATTTATTGGTTTAAACAGTTGTATCAGGATCTCACACCTCATTCCAGGTGGTTATCTTAATGTTTGATACTGTCTTTTGTAATTTCCTCAGAAGCGTTTGTGAAGCATTGAACTTTAACTAATGAACTGTATGGAGTCCTTTGCTCCATTGACTTTTCTGATAATATAAACTGTTGCTCATTCTTTGCCCTGCAGGTGGAGCCCTTTGCCAGTTTGGCAGGAGCCGTGCGCAGCTCAGTTCCCCGTCTGCTCATTAACAGGGACCTGGTGGGTCCGTTTGCCTGGAGACGCCTGCCTCAGGATGTGGTGCAGCTGGGTGATGTGGTCAGTGGTGTGCAGGCTCTGGTTGACACTCTCGGCTGGAGTCAGGAGCTGGATGCTCTGATGGCAGCCTCTGCTAAGAAAGTAAGTTTTATGTTTTAGTTTTTCAGAGTTACACTGGTGATAAGACTCACTCTTGTGAATCAGAGTTCACATGGAGCCTCTAGAAAACTGAAAGAGTTAGAACAGGCTGCTGGTATTTGTTTCATATTCAGCATACACAGCATACGCATATGATAGTGGGATATGTCTCCTCATGTTAAACATGTTAAACTGAACCAAAACTGTTGACAGATGAAGGAATTTGTCAGTGATTTCTTGTGAACTTATGTTCATAAACAAAAATGGGAACTATGCTGATAAATTCACTGATGTTGTTGTGACTTTTATCTGCAGGCTGCAACAAAGACAGAAGAGTGACACCATTTCACTGAATGACTTTATTCACTGCACTCAGCACCTAAATCAGACACTTCTATCAACAAATAATGATGAGCAATAATCAATAACTGAGGGACTTCTACAGCAGAAATTCAATATAAGAAAATGTTATTCAGGTGTGTTTAATATACAGGTAAGTGATGCACACTGGCGTGGTGGAAATAAATGCTTTTAGTCTCTGCAAATGGCGGAAATTGCTGGATGGTTTACCATTTTAGCTTTATAAACAATATAATATATTTTACATCTGAATTACTTGAAAGAAAATGTAAATAATGTTGGATCTTATTTAAGAGCCTTTGGTTTCTTGAAATATTGTATCAAAATTCTGCAGGCGAATCTCTAATTTCTGGATGTTATCTGCTCAAAAAAAATAAAAGTTTCATCATTAACCATTGACGAGCAGCAAATTAATTAATTAAATTATCTTTGTTCATATGTGTGTTTGCAAATAAATATATTATGAATAAGACAGGAAGTGAAATACTGTGTTCTTGTGATTACAAACATGGCTGCAGCTTTTTAAATTCATTAACTGTAGTCAGTTCGCAGATGTCAGTCAGCCTCTGTGTTTTACAGCTTTAGAATAAGTGAATGTAAGCTACATGATTCTGGTTTCTGCTTTCTACAGAAGAACCTATGGGGTTAAGTCAACATAATGGGATTTATCAGGTGTGTCCTCAACATCTCTTATGTCGTAGTTTTTGATCAGACATTATGTAATGAAGGTCAGAATCCTGAAATAAAAGTGAAAATGAGACATTTTATTCTCACTGTGGTCTTCTGTCCCTGAGGATTTGATGGAGAAGCTGAAGAGAAAGTGATGGGATGGAAGGATAGATAGATTTGTTTGTTGTGGCGGATTCAAAGACGAACATGGACTGATGCAGATGATCAGAAACCTGGATAATGTTAGAACAGGGATATTATAAGCCAAGTTTCACATAAACATCATGAAAATATATTCAGTGCTGCCAGTTACACATTGTGTTAACTCACATCAGCCTGTTGTCACTTACGCCATGTAAAAAGCTGTGAACTGTGTTCATTTGTGAGTTTGTTCAAGTTGAGAAAAATGTGAGTCAGCCCTCACCCTGAGCTCAACATACTTTTGTGTCATTCGGGGGGTTTAATTTTACAGATCATTACAGGTTTCATCGAATTCAGCACCCCCTTCAGTGTTTTTTCAACCCGGCTTTCACACTTTGTGCAAATTTTCACCTCTTTTTTTTTCCCCAGTGCTGGAAAAAATGTATTTATAGGGTGCTGCTGACATGTCTCTAACAAGAAAATGTCTATTTTGGAACATAAAGTATGATATCATCTGCTGCAAGCAAATATTTTTATCATTTAATTTTTAAGTAAGTACATATGTCAAATCCTACCCACTTTTCTCACACTTTAATCTCTTTGTAGGATCACTGTAGTTAATAACTGGTCTGCAGAGCTCAGTGCTTTGGTTATTTGGTTGTACATAGGGTGGCATGTAGCTCAGCTGGTAGAGCACTTGTCTGTCCACCACAGTAGTGGTTTGATTCTCAGTTTCTTCTGGCTACATGCTGAGGTGTCCTTGGACAAGACACTGAAACCCGTAGCTGTCCCTCACTTCTTAGTTGTTTTGGATAAAAGCGTCATCCAAATGACGTAATAATTTCATCTTCCGTTTGCTCTCAAAAGGTACATCTACAGATGGATGACAAATTAAAAGAAAACGGAATAAATACAACAATAAACCCTCTTTCAGAGTCACTAAGATATTTTCCTCTTGTCATCTTTATTTGAAATTAGAATCATCTGTTCCTGCTCAGCATTTTATACAAATCACAGCATGATTCAATGTTTTGCTCATTTGGACTTGTGTGGAAGCCTCTGCATTTATTTTCTTCAATACTTATTATTCTGGTTTTTCCTTAAATTTCTCACCTGTCTGTAGTTGGAACTGGATTGAACATGAGATCTAAAGTAGCATTCATTGTATTTTTGTCACTCGAGCATGTGGCTCTAGAAATTTCAGTGATGGCTGTTTGATTGTTTGTCTGATTTACCACTCCAGCTGATTTGCTCAGTTTTGCTCTAACATGATCATGACAAAATTTGTCCAATATTTTATACACTAGTTTATGATCAAATGATTCAGTAGCTGATGTTCCCATCAGGCCCCTCTGTTCTCTGTGTTTTGTGCTAATGAGCAAATGTTAACATGTGTAATTAAAATGAAAAATATAAAGAACATTAGCATTATTATTGGTACTGTGAACGTTAGTATTTCTGTTATAGCAAAGTGCTACTTATTTCTCAGTGCTTTGCTTGTGTGTGACATTCAGACCAAGGTTACTGGTTCTTACTGAAGTTTCAGTAATTTCCTGCAACAGCTGGCACTGTAGTGTTTAGCAGGAGTAAAGGGTGAATTTTATTTGTGCATTGTTTGGAACAATAAAGTAACCATTTGTTGCTCATCTATTTTGTGTAGAAAACTACTTAATAGGGCTAAAAGTATAATATATTTGTATATATACACGTCTATATGTATATTAACACAGGTTTGTAAAACGTCAACACAAAAAGCAAACTCCACTAGTCCGAAGAAGATCTGAAACACTGCTGTTTTTATGGCACTACATAAAAAATATAATAAATATAAAAATAAATCATTATATTATGTCAGCTTGAGGACCTATTGAAACTGTTTAGTTTAATTAAAATTTCAGTTTTGTGATATTGAGACTTTTGGGGCAACACAAAGTACACAGCTGTGCCTGTTGCTCAGCTGGTTAGTGTTTTCAGAGTCACTCTGACTCACTGGATGAAAATGGCAGATTTTCATAACGTGAAGTTACCACATGTTGAGAAGAAAGTAATGACATTGTGTAGGCCCTAATGTCCAATTTGCACATGCCAGTTGGGTGCCTATTCAGGATGTGTTTTTCACACTTGGTGGTAGAAAATTTTCCAGCTTCTATTAATCTAATTTTAATTTAAATGTTGTAATGTTGGTTACTTACAGCTCTATTTGACTAAGATCTTTTATTTTCTGTCAGTGAGCCAGAAAACCTGCACCAAATGGCTTCATGAATGCATGGATATATTACCCAGTGTAGTTGTAGTATGTAGTATATTATGTGGGCAGAGGAGTGTTAGGGTGCATTTAGATCTTTTGACATGTTCTACTCCTTAAGAGATGCAACACACAAT
>OMLM01015005.1:8215-32422 GCA_900302695.1 Helostoma temminkii | reverse complement strand
GTTTTAGGAGCAGTGGGACAAGCTGAAAACACAACATTGACAAATCAATATAATGAACTGAATATGTTTGCAATAAATTCAGCATCATCACAAACTCAATGTTTCAAGTACTGATTTTGTTCTTTGCTTTTATGTTCACCAGCAATTTGCTAACATTGTCCACTGTTTGAAAAGAAGAGAAAGTTAAATAATTGCATTATGCCTCAATTATTTTAATGTGTTCATTTGCATTTTTTTCCTGAATTGGTTTTGGAGAATGTATTCTATGACTTTACACTTGAATAAATAACCATTCAATTTGTTGTTTTCTTGTTCTTAAACTTGAATCATCCCCCTCCCACCTCTGGGTTCTTATTTCCCTGTATGATTGGCTTCTGGTATAACAGAAACCTCAAACCTCACAGCATGTGAGGTCAGAGCAATCATTTATATTTTATTATTAACCTTGAAGGGACAGACACACACATACCTGTCCACACTAATGGCACAGAGGTTGAATATGGAGGCAGTGCACAGCATCACATCCATGGTCATCAGGCCATCACACACCACAATGTTCAAGGACCACACTCCACCCTGAAACTGTACACACAAAGCAAGGAAACACACAAACACCACCACATTAGCTGCCCCAAATCTGGGTGTAAATATCTGTAATCCTCTTGTGCTTGCACCACTGCAGCTCACTGTTGAGACCTACATGCCTCGAACACAACTCTTTCTACTCTTCTGACTTTTTTCTCAGGTGAATAACAGTTGTTTTTGTTTGTTCGTTTGTTTTCAACTTTCAGACTGACTTTTCTTATCCTGTGAGTGCATGTAGACAAACCACCTGTGTGGCATTCAGCAGATTAACTGGCTACAACCACTAGCACAGGTAACAAGATCACAAATGTGGCTGATTAAGGACTTAAGGGGAAGCCTTAGCTTGGCATCTCCGAGTGTCAGACATTTAGACAGACAAGCAGGTCTCAATAAGGCTGAGATTACCCCATTTAAATCCTTTTATTGTCTAGAAATACAGCAATTTCTGGTTCATACCTAATAACCAGTATGATTTCCCAACCGCCCCTCATCATTTATGAGTGACAGCATTACAGAAAACTGCATGACAGAAAACTGCACAGCTCAGTGCTACAAGCTGTTACAAGCTGGTTACAAGCTGGTTAAACCCACTGTTTCCAGTGGGTTTAACCAGCAAATACTCCTGATCAGATTTGTCCAAATGTTGATGATTTTTATAATATAAACCACAACCTTGCATCAGCACTATATCCACACATATGCACATCAGTTGACTGTGATAGTGTATATGCTACTGCCATGGACAGACTAAGAGACAACTGTCCAGGCACAGACACCCACAGTAAAGGACCCCACACCCCTTCTATAAAGGAGCAAGACACAGACTAAAAACGTTGCAGCTGTTTTGTTGTCATTTCTCTTTGTAGTCACGTCACATCTGTTGACTGTGGGTTTGCATCTCTTTGTAGTCATTGTGCATCTCCTTGTGGACACTTTCTGTAGTCTATCTCTGTGCTCATTTTGCATATCTTTGTTGTTTTCTGTCTTTTCTGTTTATAGTAATTTTGTGTTTCTCCCTGCAACATTCTGCAGATGTTGCTGGTGATTAAAGAACTTCAGCTGAACTACAGCAGCTTATTTATCATAGCCTGGAGATGCAGAGAGGCTGTCTGACACCTGCCTGAAGCTTCCTGCTACACTAAACACACTAAACCCAGGCTAAGACTCCGCTGCACAGATTTCAGATTAAATACATATTAAAGCATATTCTAGACAATAGGAACACCTTGAGACTCCCTGACCCTTTTATGCCCCCTTGGTTGTACCTTGTATGTCTGTTCAGCAATTCAAAGCTGGAGTTCGGTTCTTACCTCTGCGTAAACGAAGAGTGGCAGAACCAGCACCGCCAGCAGCAAGTCTGCAAACGCCAAACTGACTATGAAGTAGTTTGTTGTGGTTTTTAAAGCTTTTTCCAAATAAACACTAAGGCACACAAGGACATTTCCCCCGGTGATGACCACAATCAGCAAAATTCCAAATATAAGAGCCAGAAAATTATAGTGTGTGACCACAGCCACCGGCACCGTGTCGTTGTTGAAGTCAGAAGAGTTGTCGGACATGGTCGCCGGTGTTGCGCCGTGCGCCGAGGACTGACGGGCTCCTTGTGCGACCAGAAACGACTTTCTCTGGAACAGTTTTCATCTATGAGCCGTATCTAGCAGCGCTGAGATAAGCAGGTGAACAGCTCAAGTCGGAGTGAGTTTCCCCGTGAGGCGTTCAGTGTCCGCACCGAGCTCTGTGCGCTCTGCTCTCCAAACACAAAGCAACGCAGATGACGGTAAACACATCCAGCTCCATCCGCCTCATCCATCACCCAGTTAACTTTCCTTTTATCTTTATTGAACTGAAGCCGCCAAACTGCTGTTGCATTGTGTGGATCAGTTTCCTAGCGTCTCCTCAGCGTGCTCCTAAAGGAATAAGTTAGCGGAGTGAACGAATCAGAAGGCAACGGCTTAAATCCATCCACACAAATCTGCTTAATGTTAAACAGTCACAGCAGGATAGTTAAGTAGCTGTTTGACCAGGAAAATAAACTATATGAAAAAGGATCGTTTTGTAATACAGAATAAATATAAATATTAGATCTAAATCCTAGTGTTAGATTTAAATGTTAAATCTTGTGCTTGTAGAAACTAAATATTGACATGCAAATTAGTATTGCCAAGCGCATGAAGTATCAAAATTAAAGCTCAGAAGAAAGGCACTGCTGGACAGTTTGACTGACTGACTTCAGGGTCTCAGGTTCCTCATGCTCCCCACTTGCCAGTGGATATGTCAAATTGCAGCGAATACCCAAAACATTAGATATCCAGGTATAATATTACATATCCACCACTGAGGAACCACATACGCGTTCTTATGTGTAACTTGGCATGTTTTTTAAAAATAATTCCACCTAACTTTCGCCCAGTGCAGCTACCTCCAAGGTTTGGTAGCAATCAGCATTAATAATACAAATGTAAAAATAGTTGTAGAAACAGTAGGTGCAGTGGTCACCCACCAACTGCAGGGTCAGTAGTTCAATGCCTGATCCCTTGGCCATGTCAAAGTGTCTCTGGACAAGACACTGAAGCCCCTACAGTCCAAAACCCACAATGTATATGGTCCAAAACCCCAGCATCAAGAGGGGAGGGTTAGTAGAAGACAGAGCTGCAGCTTTGCTAGCTATTAACATGTGAAATGCAAGTGCATCTAGTTTATTTTTGCAGTTAACAATAAGTTAGAGCTGGAAGATGTAATTCTCTATGTAGCTGGCACAGTTGTGTCACTGGGCTCCATGAGAAATACACACATTAGTGACAATAGCCACCTCGACCCACATACTACCACTTCATAATGTTAACGTTACTGTATATCTTCATGCTGCTCAAGTGTTTAATGTTTTGCTCAGGTTAACACTCTCTATCACTTCCTAATTAACTCCTTATTTTTTTAATTTGTCTTTTAACAAGGTTGGACACCAAAATCTAGGTGAAGACAGAATGCAATGATTTACAAATCTCATAAACTCAAGTACCTCTCTTCACTTGATGTAATTAGCACTATGCCTACTTTCCACCATGGTTGCATTGTATGTTAAGTGCTTAAAATAATGAAAATGTAACTATCAACTTCCTTGAAAACACCAAGTGATATGCCATTGTGTTGAAGGCTGTTGCTTCTGTTGATGAAGGCTCATTGCTTGAGCAGGAACCCTGAAGAACGTTCAAATACAATTAAACATTAAAAAGCTATTCAGTAATTGACAGGGAGCGTTAACTTGAGTGAAACTTTAAACACTTCACCTCACAAATGATGCCATTTATTATGCAGCCGTCTACATGAGTATGAAGATGTACAGCCATGATAACATTACCAAGTGGCATCATGCTCCCTAGGTGGATGTGGCTATACATACATCACTGATGTATGTACATTTCTGGTGAAGTCCTGAAGTGACATGAACATACAGGACAACTGTGTCACTGTGTATGTATGCTACTGTGCATGCTACATAGAGGCCATGGGATGAACTGTTGACTCTGCAGTTGCTGGGTGACCACTTTACCTACTGTTACTACAAATATTACCATTACTTTTGCTTTTGTATATGATAAATCCCACTGAAAATCAAAAACAGGCCTCAGTTTAAAGATCTGCTAATGACAACAAAAGCTAACTGGAGTCAGGAATTTGACTTCCAGTCCAGTCAATGAAAGAAGATTGAAAATGGCAAGAGGTGTAGAGGTGTTTGTTCCCCCAGTCCTTCAGGTTAAGGTATTGAGCCTTAGAAAGTAATGTCAAAGTGATATTCATCAGCCAACACAAGCTCCCTGAGCAGAAGTTTTGCGAGCACACAGCAGAGCGCGAGAAAAGCTTAAGCTCAAGCACAGGAAATCTGTGCAACTAACAGTAAATCTGATAGCACAAATACAGTTTTAAACAGGAGCAGAGCAAATCTCACCTCAAACAAGTGTGAGCATTTTGACCTATGGTTTATAACGGAATATGAACATTAAAACAGGGATTACATCCCATAGATTTCTATTAGCTAATAAATTTTGACAGGGTCACCTAAAGTCATTCAGCAAAGAATCCAAGTGTGAGCCGCAGAGATTTGTGACCAGAAGTTGGCAGCAGTCGGAGTGTTTCATCTGGAGCACAGGAAGTCTCTGTAAATCTGACAGAACAAACAGGAGCAGAACAAATATGAGGGTGAGCAGGTTCAAAAGTCCGAAGGAAATATAAATTCTGAACATGAAATCATTAAATTGTGGTCTCAAATTAAAAATTATGCTCTTGGATTAATATAGGAATTGAAACCTGTGTTGCACATAGCGATGACATTTAGCACTGGATAAATTTGGATTAAAATATGTCCAGTCATCACACTGTTATTTACTCTACGAACTTCATTGAGCAAGAACTTTAAGGAGCAAATATTTTTATCCTTCTGACAAACTAATATTAGATCTTGGATTTGGTATCAGATGAGGCGAGAAAAGCTTTTGATTCTAGGTCTAGTTTTCACCCCTCAATGTTATATTCAGACATCACATGCAGAAAACAGCTGACAAGTTTTCTAGCAACTGTTACTTTTAATCTCTGTGTAAAGGTGTTTGTGCCCCGGCTGCTCCTGTGGCATGAATATCATTAGAATAAAGTCTGCAGTAATTAGCTTTTCACATATTGTCACAAAGCCTCAGGAGGAAAAGGAGGACTTGAACATTATCACACAGCAAACTCAACAAAGATGCTTAATTCACTCTAAATCATTAGGGCAGAAAGTACATATAGAGGAAAGGATCACTGTGAAGAATCATGGAATGATTGGAAATAAAGGAAACCATCCTTTCCTCTGCTGGAACTCAGTGATTAATGGGAGCAGGGTGGTAAATAACTTTTGAGATACAGAATATCTGTAAGAATCATACTGGGGCAAAACTAAAGGCTTCAATTAAAAATGCCCTGTAATGTTTAAGTCTTTTATCAAAGTAATCTGCATATGTACGTGAGTCAGATTTGAAGTTATAGCTTAACAAAAATACACCAGTGAGCAGCATTTAGTCAATGTGTAGCCTCTCGTAGGGAAAGGCTGTGCATCTGGAAGATGTATTGAAATATAAAAAGTATCTTTTAAATCTAATTACAGCAAGTGTATCACAGACATTGCCGTACATAAAAACAAACCTTGTTTTGAAAACTGATACAACTCCGCAGGAAGCATACTCTGACCCTAAAGATAAGTGCCTGTGTTGGGATGGAAGGCATCTTTTCCTTCACTGAACCATAGCCCATCAAAATGTCTGTGCACCATCCTGCAACTCATAATAAAAGAGGATTTATGACAGCAAAAGTAAATGTTCAGTTAACAGAAACAGTGTATAATTCATTTCAAATAAACAATTACAACATTTATACAGAGTAGATGAATGTCCACGCAGTCACGACACTGTAACAAAAATGGATTTAAAATGTTTCTACCTCCCACTGAGTTCCTTTCACATTAAGCACCACTGTATCCTCTTTCAGTGTGTTCCTGCCACTTGACCAGTTTTAAGAGGTCAGTCTGCCCCCAAACAAGCCAATGATGGCTTTGTAACCCTGCAGGTAGTGATGAGATCAAAGATAAGCCTTTCATAGAGCGGTAATAATAAATAGCTGCTTCTCTGGATTTCACGGTGACATTTAAATAAAGGTGGGAGACCCTCATTTTACTGGCAGGTTTAAAATATCACAAAAAGGAAGGAGTGCTATGAGACAGAGCTGACTAATAAGGATATGGCACAATCACTGAGGCATAGAGGGACACAGTGGATCCTAGAGTGTTTCTTCCAGCCTGAAAGAGGAGTTATACAATCTGACCACCTAATGAAGTGTCTAAACACAAAAGGCCTAGGTTTAATAATGGAAATTTAAAAAGTATGTGAATTAAGATGAGATAAAATTCTAAGACAAAAAAAATGAAATAAAATACAGACACAGAGACATATATAGAAAAAGTAAACAGACACAGACTGGTGCACTTCCTTTAATTCCCAGCTCACCATTAAAGACTAAACCCTTCTGACATTTAAAACTGTGGTTGCTTATGTTTCTTCCTCAGACGCAACTTAACACTGTGATGTTTTTTCCAAGAAGTACCAGCTGAGCTCACTGCTGATGAGATCATTTAAATTCTCCTTTATATTGTATGACTTGATTAATGGGGTTTAAAAAAAGGAACTATGATTTATTTATGATGCCTAATTTATGACTCAGCTCTGATGTTAAGTGAGTGAGTTCTCTTAATTTATCTTAATGTTGTAATAAACTAAGTATAGTTGGTTTATTGCTACATATATAAATAAAATATCAGATTTTCAGCCACTTGTGGCATCAGACACACTGTTCACATGTCAAATAGTTTTCATGTTAATTTATAATAAAATTTCAACAAAGCAACAAAATGGGTCATCAACAAAAACAATGACAATATTTGTTGACAACTCATTTTTCATGAAGAAAACTTAGACTAAAGCCAAATAGCTTGAGCTTGGGCAGAATAAAATGTGAAAAATAATCACACTGTTCATTCTAGACAAAGTCTAAATAAAATTTGTTGCATAACAAATAATAAGAAGTCAAAGTCAGGAACAAAAGACAGACTGATATCAACAGGGAGTTTATTCTGGCAGAAGAGCCATCAAAGACAGATTGGTGTAATTCAATCAAATTTAGGATTTTGTTAATAGACTTATACTGATCAGGTCTGAAAACAAAATAAAACTCAGATGATACAAAAGCTAAGCTCCGCTAGATTCAACAAAACCTCAAATGTGTGGTGGTGGTGGTGGTGAGGTGGGGGTCTCGAAAACCAATAAATAATCATAAACATTTCATAATCATAATATCTATGCCAATCAGTGTAGGAGATAATCATCATCAGTTATTTTGCAGTTGGCTCTGCTGTGGTCCTTTCTTACTTAATCTGAGTTCAATAGTGGCTGTAACATGATTGAATGGGACATTTACAAAACACTTAACACTTATTAAGCTTTTTAGTCTTAATATTACAGACAGCTCCAGCCTAAGAAAGTCTCTGTTTCTCCTGGGAGGCTCACTCCTCATATGTTGGAGGAGAAACAAAAAGACTCACAGGACTGCCATGATGTACCAGTGGTTAGAAAAGGGCAACTCAAGGAAGTGATCAGCTACTTTTTGATATCCAAGCCCAAACAAGTTGTTTGTTGATGCTTTATCTGACCCCAGCTCCAGCTTAACCCCAACCATGTACCTCTGCCAACTCCTGAGCCACATGTTTCTCAGATTCTTCTCCAGCGTTCCTCTTGTGGCATGTTGCAATAAGCTGCACATTGCTCACACTGATTGCAGAGCAATGGTCTGTCTGACCAGCCGCACAGTGGCTGCTCTGTTTGTCTTTCACACTTGTTTCCCATATCATCACACTCATGTGACAGACTTGCTTTCCATAATCCTGAGTGTGTGATGTCACTGGGTCAGCCACAGGTCAGAGCAGGTGGCTTAGAAGGACAAGGAGCCTCATATTTATGTAGTATTTGTGTTTTTTAAGTAAAATAGCAAAATACCAATGTGATAGCAGAGATTCTAAGTCATTCAGGTCATGGTATTTCTAAACGTGCTATTGGGTATCACTCAGACTAGTGTAGCTGAAGTGCAGCTCATTTTAACTGATTTGTAAAATTGCAAATTGTGATTATCTCAGTGGAAATTCTCCCTTCATCTGCTGACAGATGACAGTTTCTTTGACTACTTACAGTATTTGGTTTGTAAGAAGTAATGAGAAATGTCCATCACCACATACTGTATATCATTATTACCAAGAGCTCAGAATGACATCTTCACTGGTCACAATTCATTTTCTGTCACTCAGATAATTGTTTCAGTTGTTGTTGCATTTACTGCTGGGTAATTAAAATTATCATAAAACAACTATTCGGTTGATTTGTTCACAAAGATCCTTTATATGGTAACAAAAACTGTCACAATATTTTTCTCTTAAATATATTGTAAGTACATTATTTGAATAAATTATTTTTCTATTTCAGTTTTTTTTCTCCACTGGTTTTCACTGGTGGAAAGATTAGATTAATTACAGCTCCTCCGCCAGGCCAGTCAGTGTAGCTCACCAGATTACAATGCCAATATGTATAGTTTCTACAGGTCTCAAAAACAGGGATGGTAGGCCTCTCAGTAAATCTACACGACCATTTCAGAACAACTTTGTGAACTTGAAGCTGTTGACTGGCATTAGTACTTGTTAGCAAAAATTATGAAAATGTGGATGACGTTTTGTGAATTACTTAAATATGGGCATGTTTGTCTTTAATTGCTGGATTCTCTGTAAACTCACATCTCCACAGGTTTTCGTTTTACATGTGTAGACACTGACTGATTCACATCCTTTCTGTGAAACTAGCAGAGAGGTGTGGTGTTCTGAGAAGGAGCTGAGACTTCCACAAACGAGCAAAAACACATCACACAATGTAACAGTCCGGACTGACATCTTATTAAAAGAACAGATGTTCAATGCATTGACATATCACAAACAGGTAGCAGCTATTTTAGGCAGTGACTTTGGATATTTCATACAACAAAACTCATATTTAAGACATTTTAGTTTTAGTTTAGTTTAGTCTTTATGTTCTCATATCAGGTAAATATGCCCACTTTACAATATTGCTGCATGTTTTCTGTCAAATAGTTTGAGCTATTTTGTAAAATCTAGTTTTATTTTCTGTAACGTTTCCAAATCTGTTATTTGACAGGTGAGTTAAGATGGTTGACATTAAACAATGCCCTGCGATGGACTGGCGACCTGTCCAGGGTGTACCCCGCCTCTCGCCCACATGTCAGCTGGGATAGGCTCCAGCACGCCCGCGACCCCTATGGGGACCAAGCGGTTCAGAAAATGGATGGATGGAGGGACATTAAACAGCACTTTTGCAAATACCATGACCTAGGTGAAGAATTTCCACAGACATTTGTTGATAACACTTTTCCACCTTGCATCAGTAATCCCAATAAAATGTTCTGTATACTAACATTGAAACAATTGTCTTGTTTATCAATGAGGCTTAAAGCCACAGCACACCCTGTTTCTCTCTGCTTTAGGCAGAACAAGAATGCTCTTAAGTAGGTTTCTAATGAGATTAGCTTCTCTGCTGAACACAACCAACCCAAAGTTACAGTTACATCACCAACACAGAACAAATTATTATACAAAAAGGTTCAGTTATTAGTCCAAAGATATTGTACATGACTAAAGGTTTGTAGCCGCTCATTGCATACCACAAACAAGCGTGCTATAATTGGGAAAAAAATGAGACAAATTTATAAATTTACACAGACGTATATAAAGTAAATATAAACAGAAGAATGAGCAATGACCAGAATCATAGATGTTGTGGTAATGTGACACATCAGATAGTCGTCTGAGGTGGGACAAGAATTTGTGTCAGTGTGATATCTGGGTCTTGCTGATGATTCCAGCAGCAGTTGTTAAGAAAGTGCTCTTGTGTTTTAGTCCTGATAGAGCGCAGCTTGTTTTTGGAGGGAAGTCACATAGATTTCCTGTCCAAAGTGTGAGGGTTTGACTTTAATCTTTCTCCCACACTTCATGGTCCTGGACTCATATAGGTCCTGAAGAGCTGGCAGATTGCAGCCAATCACCTTCTCCACTGTGCAAGTAATACACTGCAGTCTGCTCCAGTATGCAGGGTACCAGATGGTGATGGAACAGATCAGGATGGGCTCAATGATGGCAGAGTGGAAGTGCAGCATGATTGACTTTGGCAGAACTTCTTCAGCTGTGCCAGAAAGTGCATCCTCTGTTGTGCGTGCTTTGTCAGGGAGCAGATGTTCTGCTCTTACTGGGGGGCCTGAGTAATTATGGTGGCCAAGAAGGGGCCAAGTGGCCCCTAGGCTTTGTAAAAATGTTGTATCTAATTGAAGTATTTTTTGTGTCTTTGCAGTCATGTATTTCCCTCATAGTCATTTTTTTTTCTTTCTTCCATCATATTGTATCTCCCAGTGTGATTTCTTTTCATATAAGGTTGACCAAAGACACAGCCCTGATTCTCTTCAGTGCTTGTTACAGTACTTCACGACCAACAGACTTTATACATTTAAAAATTGTTGTTTTTTATACGCTTCCGTGTTACAGTTTTTTCTCTTCCATTGTTTGGTCACAATCTCAAGAATATGTGATGCCACAAACTGTATACTTTATACTATTTCTAGGAGCTTAGGCTCCTCCTGGTGGTCAAAGGGGAATAATACAGCGAAAGTGTAAAAGAAGTCACACATTCTTGAATGGACTGAATAATGATGAGTGCCAATACATGTAATCAGCTCTCAGTGTGAGAGTTTTAACATCATTCTGAGTTCCAGTGTTTCACAGTTTCATCCGATCAGCAGTGTGTCCAGTGTCAGTGTGGAAACATAATGCATGAGCTTCATGTGACATCATAGCACTGGGAGCTTGTTGTTCCCACACAGAGGAGATGGGGGGTGGAATAGAAGTGTGTGTGAGAATACTTAGTGCAATGTATGGCAGCCTGGTGTGTGCACAGTGGTGCCTTGTCCACACGTGAAGCCATTATGTGTCTCAGTGTGTGCCAATGTAATGTTCTGTCATCTTTACTGTGTGAGGGTCAGACAGGATGAAGAGGGGGAGGAAAACATTTCTGACCCCTGAAAACATGGGATTGTTTGCAAAAAAGTAAAAGTACACTGATCATTGCATTTTCAGCTAATACGGATATGTCTTTTTACCCCTAGAAGTTAGGTTTTCTCCTTGAGCACAAATACAGAGTCTGTTACAAACAACATGAAACAGTGTATACGTACATTTGATTGATTCAGTGCATTATATCTCAGCACAGTACATCTAAGATGTAAATATTAAGTATGTTTTAAATGATAAATAATGAGTCTGAAAGTGAAAATACAGGAAAATTTAAAATATCACAGGATGAGAATGAATATAGTGTTTTGCAAACATTTCAGACCATTAATAGTTTTAGTATCAATTAATAGTTTGTATTCATTACTAAATTTTATTTAGGTCCAGCAGATGATTACTTTGTTTTTGCCATTATTACAGCACTAATTGGCCTTTGTGTAATTGTTTCTCAAGGGTTTTGAAACTTAAGATTCTGCAGAAACAAATACTATATGTGTGCAACACAAGTGGGTACAACTTGAACACATATGTACCTATGGTACTAATGGTATGTTTGTAATGTATGATTGAGTATTTTGATTTGTGAGAAATGTTTTCAGCTGCCAACATTCCTCTGCTGGAGTCCTCCCAGAATGCATCAGTGTCACCAATACATAAAGACCAGTCCAGCTAAAACAGATGCAAGTATTTTAGTGGGAGGATGCAAGTCATTTGCTGGCAGGCTCTTAATGCAATATGTGCCCGTAAGATGAAGTCACAAACATTGCAACTGCAGTCAACTCCCACTCGCCGGGCAGCACAGACAGGGCATTATGTGGATGAGTACCAGCTGGTACCACGGGCTCCTCATCCTTCTCAGCACTTCATTTGTTGATGCTTCTGAAATCAGGACATGGAACTGCAATTGAAGAGCAAACCTGTGAACAGTCTCCTCGGATGTATTGTTGCCATTTGCTTTTGTACAGTTTGCCTGGCTCAAAGACGTGAGTAGAGCTCTGCTTTCTGTGGGAGACATCATCTGCTGGGCAGGGAAGTGTTGATGCGTGTATGAGAGAGACACTTGTTGTTGATGTTTCGTGTGTTAAAGTGTGTCCCTGACCTCTTTACCTGTGTTCCCGTAAAATAATGGCATGTCTGCCTCTGAGTCCCTCATAATAAGAACCTGAGTAGGATTTTAAAGTCACGACTGAAAGATATCAATTGAAAAGGAAAAAAATCTGAATTAGAAATATGTTTTAATGGATTATTTAGCTTTATTGTGTTATTTGTGTATAGACAATTCTAAAACTTTTTTTTTTTTTAAGTTCAAACTGGTGGGAGAAGAGGAAACCAGCTTTTGTTATGAGGCCACATTTGGCCCACAGGCAGTTACCAGTGACCAATACTGTTTTTCATCTCTGAGCAGCCAAGAAATAGACTGCAGATAAACTACATAAAACTACACTAATATGTTATCATACACTTTAGTTATTGAATATCTTAAACAAACAAGATATAAAGTACTAAACTGTATGCAGAGTTTGGACAAAACAGGCTGGTTAATTTGGTTTGGTTGACTGGTTTCTGATCTTTGTGCTAAGCTAAGCTAACAGGTTGCTTGTGGTAGCTTCATATTTACTGTACACATACTGTATGAGACTCTTCTCATCGTAACAAATGGGAATACATGTATTTTTCAATATGTTGAAATATTCCTTACAGTACAATGTAAACTTTGTGTTCTCTTTGTCCACTATTATGAAACTTTTTGCTCCTAAGGTGTGGAGGTGCCCTGTCTTTAAAGTCGGGTATTATAGTGTATGCTATGTATGATAATAGTCCTAAATAAAGTTGATTTTCTTTGGTTGAAGTGTAAAGTGTAAAGCATAGGCTGGCCCTGTTTATTCTAGCACAGAACAATCATAGGAGTTTGTTTGTATTCTGAGTATATGAGCTACTGCAGGTACACTTAGTATGGACTAACAGATGATTCACTTAGAGTGGAAGGTGGCCCAACAGCAGAGTTTTGTGGTCCCCTCACAGGTTACTTCTACCACAGATTGGGATGGATTAGGAATATAGCATGTACATACACAGTAAGTGAGCTGTAACAATACACACATTTATTGTGTGTGTGGCAGCTTTCATAATAATTGTTTTAGGGTTGTAGAAGTTAATCTAGATATTTAATACTTAAAGTAAACAGCATGTTTGTTTTTATTTAGTTGTTACCTCAGCTCTAAAATCCGATCTATGTGCTGCCTCTTTTCTATCTCAGTTTGTATGGTGCCTCCTGGTCCTGTGACCATCCCAGAAAATAACACAGTTGACGTCCAGGTGGTACAAATTCGCTCCAACGGTGTTGTGACACTGACCATCACAGTGAACCCTGAAGATCTGTTCTACCTAAAAGGGAACATCCTGATGATAAAGAAAGGACTGGACTACGAGGTAACTATTATTATTATATTTGAGGCCATCACCAACACTGAAGCATGTATCATAAACATTTTCTTCATAAGTAAGGGTTGTAATTTTTTTCTTTATAATTTTGTACAATAATTATTACTTGTCAATTGAAAGATACACAAATGCCAGTATAATAGAAGAAAATATAATCCAGTGTATTCACATGTAACACAGATAATGTCAAAACATTTTCCAGATGCTTCAGTCACATGTCCCACTCAGCTCCGGGTTAGGATGTAATAACTTTTCTTATCACTTCTAAGAAAGGTGACATTTATTGTCCTTGTATAATAATGCAGATGGTTAGTCATTATATAATGTACTTATACTGTAGTAGAAGTAGGAAATCATTTAAAAAATATCAGTATGACAATATTGTATTAATCACTTGCTTGTACTGTATATAGTTTTGTGAATGCAAAGGTGATTTTTTTGAACTTGAATGTTGTAAGGAAAGTTAGAAGGATCCAACAATGAAACTAATACTGCACATAAAAGCCGGCACAACTGAAACTTCTGTGCATTTTCCCCTTTTGCATGGAAAACAATTTACTGCAAACTAAATAAAAGGAAATATCTAACATGCAAAAATCCACAAATTTATCTTTGTTTTCCTCTTTTAATTATACTGTGTGGGGGAAAGGGCAGCTTTTAGAAATACTTCTATAAATGTATTCTTTTAAATATAGAAAAAGCAAAGCTATACAAAAGTGCTTCAATGTTTACTGAATGTTTATCAGTATACATGTATCTTAAATTAGATATAATTGCTAATGGATTCTGTGGTCTTTAGTCATTGTCTAGTGCAGCTCTGGTTGTGTGGGTGCAGTGCAGCAGAGCTGGCTCCAAACCCGTGAGTAAAATGACATCAAACTCAATTAAGAAAGAAGAATTAAGAAGAATAGATTGTAAACTAACCGATCTTATCTCATTACTACTTTTCTTTCTTCAAGGTCAATGAGTCAGTTGAAGTTCTGGTTGAAAATCTAAACGATAACCCTCCAAACTTTGCACAAAACCACTACATACTAGAAGTGAATGAGGTGAGCGGTGCCCTATTGTTCTGCAGTGTACCAGTTTTGTCTTTAATAATAAGTGGTCTCACGTTGGACATGTTGACTTTATCTCCTGCAGCTCACTCCAGTTAACTCCAGTGTTGGACTGATAGAAGCTACAGACGTTGATTCAGAGCCGCTGTACTATCGCTTAGAGCCTGCCACGGTAAGACCATTTAGACTGGGCTGGATTGGAACCTCTGGTTATATTGTTTTAGTGAAAACCAGGATACAAAGATTAAGATGATCAACCTGCCCGCCTGATTTTCTAAATGGTAGTAGTAAAATATTTTGTCCAGGTAACACACACCATAAATTTGTTTTGAAAGTTTTGTTTTGTTATAAAACAGTTTATATTTAATGTGATATAATTGTATGATTAATCATATTATCGTTAATGTTATAATAACTTACATGAGTGTTGTTGTTCTCTCTGTCTTGTTATCAGGACAAATATTTCCGCCTGGAGAACATTAACACTCCAAAGATAGTTGTTAAAAGCATCCTGGACTATGAAGTTGTGCAAAAAATCTCTCTGGTTTTGCACGTGCAGGTAAGGTCATCATTTCCATACTGAACAAAATCCAGCTAGGGTCTGCATCTCTTTGGCCCCCTGACCTGCGACATATGTCACATGTTTCAGGACACTTTTAATGGCTCAGCCTCCGACAAGCCCTTCTTTACTTCAGTGGCCACTATCACGGTTCATGTGAAGGATGTTGATAATCGGCCCCCGTGGTTTCAGCCGTGTTTGAGGACAAACATAGGAACTGCCAAACTGTGTGTAAGCGCTGGCTACAGGGGCAAAGTCAATCTAACTGAAAAAGAGGTGAGTCCACACAAGAAAGTTTAGTAAGTCTGTTTTTAAATTCTGATATTTGATGGAGTTAACTGTCAAATGTCCCACAAAGGAAAGAGGCTGATGAATAAAACCAGTTAAAATGCAGACTGTAAATGTGAAACAATGAGCTGAAAGATACTAAAAGGATGTAGAGTTAAGGACACTTGCAGATTCTCTGTGGGACTGTCACTTTGATCAACCTATTTCACATAATGTATTGTTATTTAATCTCCATTCAGCCTCTTTGTTACACTAATCCTGGTCTCTTTACACTGGATCACAAATAAAATTAGAATTCAGTTCAAGATACAGACAAGACATGTGTACATTACACATCTGCTACAACCTCATGTCATCAGCAGATTTTTTAGACCCTAGGGGTTTGTTGACTGCTTCTCGCTCCAGAATCAAAACTTATGGAGTCTGTGCTTTTGAAATTGTGGCTGTGAATTCTGTGGAAATCTTTAAAAAAAAGCTTGAGACCGTCTGTTCAGATCTACATTTGAAAAATGACAATTTACCAGTATCTTATCTTTTATGTCTTGTTTTTGACTTTCCATTTTTATCTATCATGAGGCACACTGTGAAGTTTGATCTACCAAGGTTCGATATATAGACAAATATGAATTTTTAATTACTGTATTAGAGCAGCTTTAGTGTTCAAACAGGGCTGCTGGTTTATAGGCAGTGGACAAATGATGCCATACTATGATCTGCTAATGACGATCATGTGATACAACTGACAGCTCCAGAACAGCTTCTAAATGAAGCTCCTGAATTTAGATGCAATTTATAACACTAGTATTCTTTCTGCATATGTAATGTTGATGTGATAAATCAGATAATAAGTCAGTCAGTCACTGTGCAGAGGAAGGTTATTTTTATACTGTTCACAGATGGCAGAGGTGCTAAAGATAATGATCATGTGTAACTACCCCTGGGATGTTATGTGTTTTCTGAGCAGCAGGAAGTTTGCTTTTACAGGATGGTGTGTGAGAGTTAATGTCATGTGATTTTAATTTACAGGAAGGGCCATTAGTGCTGGAGCCTGGTCCAGTGTTCGCCAGGGATGGAGACAAGAACAGGAGCGAACACATCAGCTACCGAATTCTCCGAGGTTCGAGCAACACATCTTACTTAGTTACTGTTCCAATACAACATTAACTTTATTAACATGAACACTGAGCTTCCACAGAAATGCTCTCCCATTTAAAATGAAATGAAACAAACAAACAAAAAAGACTAACATTTTCATTGTTACTTATTTTCATTACTTATTTTATTGGAAACATTTCTGTATTTTGTGATTTTGTTGGTCTCACTGGTTTGGGCAGGGCTCAGGTTAAATATGGTTTCATTTCAAATAATTTTTATTTTTAATCAATCAGGGTTTACAAAAAAAAAATTGCTGTCAATAACATCTGATCAAAACACAAACACATAAACCATGTGAAGCAGATTAGCACAGTGTCATAGTCAGTGTCAGTCTGAAAATGTCAAGCACCTAAGGATGTTTTCTCAGAACTATGATTGTTGCTTATTTATGGTCAGAAAAATCAATATGATCTTTCAAAATCATGAAAAATTACTCTCCCAATTAGAAAAACTCAAATGGACCTTAACATTTAATATATATTGTTCTGGCAGCTAAACATTACTTATTTCCTTTATGAATGGTGGATTGATTGAAGGATTGTTGTATGAAACTACATTGGTGAAACTTCACGATTACTGTTTGTATTGTAACTTGTGCATCATCATCATGTGTTGACGTGCATTGTACATACTTACAAAAACTTGTCACATTTGTTTAAAGAAAACTGTGATCCTTTTTCTTATCTACAGGAAACGAGGGAAATATTTTCCAGATTGATGAAGACACAGGAAATATCACCATGGCTAAAGCTGCTGATGTTGTCGGCCCAATAGTTCTCACTGTTCTGGTAAAGAAAACAGCTTTGACCAGTACATTGTCCTGTAGTCTTGAAAAAAAAAAAAAAATACAAAGCCATTTCCTAATCCACGTTTCTTGGCCATCAGGCGTCGCAGGTGACTAACAGGGATCAATTTGCAGTAACACAAGTAACCATTGAGGTGATGAAGAAGAGCAGGAACCCTCCTCGCTTTGACAAGGAGCGTTATGAAGGATTTATATACAGCAACTCTGTACCTGAAAGCATGATTCTCCGGGACCGAGGCACCAACCGGCCCTTCAGGGTCCGAGCCCGGGACGAGGATTTTGCTGGTGTGAGTGTTCCTCTTTATGTAGAATGTGTTAATCCCACAGAATATGTTGGGGTTATGGATGTCATAAGTTAAGAGAGCAAAACGCAAAGTTAAAAGAGTGAATATTAGACTTAAATTCATCAGGTGACTACATACTACTTTAGATAAACAGTCAACCTTTTTATTACTTCTGCATATTAACTTTATGAGGTGATATCTCTGCTGCTTTTACAGACCAAAGAGGCCAAAAATTTACTAATGCAGGTTTATATTTTCATTTATTCATATGTGTAATGTTTTAGAGCAGTACTGCCAGTCAATGACAAGTAGCAAATCTTTTCAGCTTATATGAACACGCTTACATCTCACCATCAGTTACAGAATTACATTTACAAATGTACAAAACTCAGACAACTCAGGTGCGAACATCCAGATATTTCCTTCGGGGGTGGAAACCAAACACTGAGCTAAAAGAGAGTCAGCATCAACCAGTACTTATATTCATGCAGTAGATGCAACCACGAGTCCAAGTCACTAAAAAAGCTTCCTTATGTCATTGAGTGTGGTCATGATGAGCCAAGGTACAGCAAGCTTGGTGAATCAGGTTTGATTTTAGATCCCTCTGCCACCTAGTGGTCAGAAATCACTTTATGATGACCTCATCTACACAGCTGCTGAGACAAGATATCATATCTAAAATGCTTTAATCATTTTTTTTGTAAACAGTATGTGTGTTTGTGTGTGTTAGGGTGTGAATCCAGATGTGAAGTACGAAGTTCAGTACAGCAGCTACGTCAATGTGACCGCAGATGGTTTTGTGATTCTGAAGAGAGTTGTTAAGACGGAGTCTTTTGCACTGCAGGTGACATGCAAACAGCTTTTAGAGTCAAGCATTTCTGCTGACTATTCTTGATACTTGTTGCAGTTTTCTAAGCTGTAAAACTTTCTGTGTCTGCAGCTCAGAGCGGTGGATACGACAACAGGGGAATTTGGCACAGCTGCACTCTCTGTTCAGGTCATACCCGGTGAGACAATCTTTGTTAGTTTCTATCATACTGACTGAGTAGTTTAAAAGCATTAAAATAGTGCGCTGACAGTTGGTATCAGTGTTAGTGTTAATAATCAATGACTCCCCAGAAATTATGACTTTAGATTATCCAAATGGATTTACTATTATTTTCCAAAAAGGCATGTAAATATTATGGTGATATTGTGCTGTACTATTACTCTGGTCTGTCTTGCTCAGAAAAGCTGCTTCTTTAACCAGTGTCCCATTTAGAAAGAGCAATGCCTGTGTTGGGCCCCACTCAAACACTCACACATTTTTAGATTTTTAGTTTTACTTCCCCATACTAAAAAACTGCAGCCACTATGTTTTTTTTAATACAAGCTGTTATTTGGTGGAATCACTATACTTGGGTTAAACTTGAGTCACTGATCTGTCTTCTCTGCAGCTGTGTCCATCCCATCTCCCTCAAACGTTGGCTACCGTCCAGGTGACATGGCTCTCCTGGGCCTGGTGATGGCAGCTTTGCTGGTCCTTTGCCTCACAGTAATTGGCTTCTTGATTTCTCGCTTGTGGAGGGGAAATGCCAGTGTGGACAAAATATGTGAGGTCAGTAAATATTCCTATTTTAGTTTCTCTAAAATACTTAGAAGTGTAAAATACAAACTTAACATGAGGCATTGAAATATCAGGAATGGTTCTAAAGGAACATTTAACACAGGAAAGCATGACTTTTATGTGTTTTAGGTTCTTTTAATATGCTTTTTACTGTATTTACTGTGTGTTCCCACTGTGTGTTCGCAGTATGGCAATACAACATAGAAGTGGTTAGCTTACCTTTGCATAGAGACTAGAAGTTGATAAAAACTCTAAACTATCTTGGCTCTGTCCAGCTAAAAATACAATCCCTATAAAGCTCAATTAAAATACTTATATTTGTTCAGGCTGTGAACTGGCTGATTCAATCCACACACAAACAGAAATATAAAAACAAAGTGATTTTAGAGGTTAGAGAGGGGGAGAACTAACTAGTATAACTATATCAAACAAACTATCAAGAAGATCAATCAAGATGGTGACATGTGACCCGTATTCTACTCTGCTGTGCAGGTATAAGTCTTAAGAAATTATAGAAAATAAGATGCACTCAGCAGTTTAATGCCTTTATTTGCCAAACTCTTCCTGTGTGGCTTTAATGAATATTTATCAGCTGAAATGCACAGAAGGGCTCTGTGTTAAAACACTACAAATGAACCTAGCTCACTCCACCATGTTTGCATCTGGAACTTTGAACAATGCCTCAATATCTTCCTTGCTTCATTAGCTGCTGTATAATGAGGAGCCTCTCTCCTGCCTGTAGTGCTTGGGCCCCTGCCTGAAGTCAGATCAGCACAGAACCGACCACAGGGACTCCCTTCAGTACACCAATGATGGCTTCCAGAATGAGGGCGACCACAACCGTGGGGGTGTCAGGCGCTGGAACGTTCTCCCCAGACGGAGCACTTTCCCCCAGCCCCGTGGTCGGATCATCCCCCTGGAGAGGCGGAGCCACCACTGCTCCTCCTGCAACCCGTACTCTAATTATATCTCCAAGGGGAGCCCCTCAGTGAGACCCGCCAGGAAGGGCAGAGGAGACGGGAACGAGTACAGCATGAGGTCAATCCTGACCAAGCAGAGGAGGAAGGAGGGCCAGAAGACAGTGTGGTTCAAGGAGAGCGAGGATTCCTCGGACATAGAGGTGGAAATTATTCCTGACACAGTGGGTCGGGTGGAGGAGGAGACTGAGGAGGAGCTGGAGGGTGAGGTAGAGATGGAGGGGGTTGTCAGAGACCCAGCTGCCCCACTGAGAGAGTCTGATGGGAGGCAGGAGAACCACAACACAGAGCCCGGTGAGGAGCAGGAACATGGAAATATGGGCTCAGAAAAAGAGAAGGAAGTGCAGGAGCAGGAGGACTGACCGTGGAAGTCAGAGACAGAAAACTGAGCAGATTTTTACAGGCCACAGCTGAAGTCTCAGGAGTCCATGAGGACACTCTCAACAAAAATGCCAACATCAGAGAACAGGATCCAAAATGTTTCTCCTGTGAGTATCTTAGAAAACAGTATCTGTACAAATGTTGCCAAACAATACAAACATAATACATCCTATAAATTAAATTACATTAGTCATAATTAAAAAAAAACAAAAAAACATGGAAACTATATAAAGCATGACCAAAAGATCCCTGCAGTTGCAGTTGTTCATTTCGGTTTGGTTATCTTATCTATATCAGCAGGATTTTTGTCCGACAGTTGGAAGACGTCAAAACTGTAATATGGGATTACGACACGTTATTTAAAATCTACTAAAATAAGATCCAGGTCTGTGGTCAGTGTTTATGCCACTTTCTAATAAGGCACATTATTAAAATGTTTATATGGTAAGTTACCACTAACAGTTATTTACATTAACAATTACTGTATCACTGAATGTGTATTATTTTCTTCAGTAATTAAATAATTCTTTAGTGTATAAAACAGCAAACATAAAGGCATGCCAGTAAGTTGTTAAAACTATAGTTTATTAACATTTTAGAGCATTTATACAAGTTTACAAGTCATTGATCAGACCAATGTTTATGTTGCCAGGGTTACAAACTCTATCAAGTTGCCTGTTGTACAGTTAGTTTGGTCTTCAAAACAACTAGTTATTTTAAGTGGTAAATAAAAACTGCCTGTCTTGCTGGTAAGTCACTAACAAGATGTCACCAAAGGTTTTTGTCATCTGCAGTTGTAAATGCTTATAAGCCAATTTAATGCCTTATTAGAAAGTGGTAACTGCTGGGTTATTGGAAAGGTTGGATTCATATCATTTTGCATTTTGTTGTGATACATATATTTCTGCTGATCAGCCACAGACAGACTTTTGGGTTGTGTTTTTTATAAAAGGGCTGGAAAATGAACTTTATCACATGGAATACAGTACATCAGTATTAAAACATAAAGATAACATACATATAGTGCAATAGATTATTTTCCATACCCCCACAAGTCACCTTCAGCTAAGATCAAGACACCAAAAGTCAACAGGCCTAAAATATGATGAGGGGTTTTTAAAGTAAAGGTGTGGCCACTGTAGTGCTGTCATGATTTGTCTCATCTTCTCTGCAGATTTACTAAACTGAACCAGTCATGTTTAGATTTTAGGGAAAATATGTGAACAGAAACTTAATCTAAATGTACATTTACTTGTAGTATTTTGTCAGACGCTGTTATCCAAAGCAACTTATGTGTGAGGTACAAAGCAAGCAACATATGCAGGTCAGAGAGGAAATCCAAAGCGAAGAGGCATGATAAGAAATGTTTCAGGTTTGTGAGACGTAAGAGGGAGAAAAGTTTGATCTACTGCATACTAAACAACTGAAAGAGCATTGTGGACTGTATATTACCGAGTATGTGTTGTACTGCACAAATAACCACTTTTAAGAATAAATGTACGGTTAATGTTAGTGGACTTTTTGTACATTAAGGTGATTGGGAATAATAAAGTTTAAACTATTTCTATTTCTTGTTTGAAATTAACTTTTCCTGCACGGTTTTTCCACGGCTACAGCCAGCAGGACTGCGCTTAACATAACGACCTGTGGAAAGAGCTAGTCTGACTCGGTCCAAAAGTAACAAAATCTGCCAAGCCGAAGCTCACGAAGCATCACATTATACCTTTGTTACCTACCGCGTGTACTGGTAGTTGTATTCACCAAGAGCAAACACAAACCACATGAAACACACTGCAAAACACAGATGTAAGGCCACATAATATAGTAAATGCATATTTCTTTTCAAAGTGTTTATTGAGACCATTCACATTAAAATACATTTCAAAGTCAGTAGTAGATGTCTGACATCACCCTAAAATGCAACTTAAGTGTTCTGCTTAAAATAAGTCCCTGATTAAAAACCATAACAAATGATCCCTGATCATAAACAACCATCATAAAACCTATTGTATTGTATTTCATACACTCGCTGGAAATTGTACAGTCTTTAGATCAGTGCATTTAGGCTCTACACAAATCTATTGCTAAATATTGTTTGATTTCAAAGCAACAGAAAACGTGCAGTTTAGACTTGTTGTTGTTCAAAATGTTCAGCTTTGCATTCGAACATGTTGTAGCGCAGGTTGTGCTTACTTGGCTTTAGCAAAGCCCACCCTGTTGTTTTCTCTATCAAACACAGTGTAGTACTGGCCTATGAACACATCTCCCAGAATCCACAGGGGCCCAGCAGGGGCAGGAATATCCAGACCCATGAAGCCACTCAGACAAATAGTCTTTCCAGCCTGACTCTCCTGGAAGATTGGAAGGAGAAAGACACAGCGATAAGGTTGCTAAAATGTTTTAGTGACACAATATATAAATAATTTAACAGTCACCTGTGAAGCACAGGAATGAGAAGAACAAGCAACTACATGAACCTCTGTAATCACTCCTCACAAAACAAACCAGCCTACTCCTGGCTTTGCCAAATGAAACAATGCTGCACTTGTTTGGTTTTTGGATTCAAAACACAGTCGTATTGTGCCATTGTTGCTCAAGGTGACTCTGTGCTGCCCCCCTCTGGATGATAAACAACATTTCCTGTAAGAAGTCTCACCTTCAGGACATACTGCTCTCCGGTCAGAGTGTAGCTCATTCCGCCCACGCTGAAGGTGATGGCAGGCAGCGATGGGACCTTGTCACAGCTCAGCATGTACTGAAACACAACCACCATTCACTTCTTAGTGCACAGTACATTTGTCAATATCATGATTTTAATCAGAAACAGACTTGATTTGCAAATGCAGGTATAAAACAGCATTAATTTAGCTTTAACCATGAAAACACGAAAAACTGAACAACGGAAATACAGTATTTGTTTACAATCAGATCAATAAAGCAATTAATTATGATTTATCCTACCGACTGAATTAAAAAACAACATCTATTAAATAAGCTTCAGGTGTCAGGAACACACCTACCCCATCATCTTTCTCTTCCCACACCACTGAACTTTCTGATTTATCCTCTTAATCTCTGAATCCAACACAATTTCTCAGTTTAACCTGAAACTGGTGATAATTTACTAAATGTTTATACAGAGGTCATAGTCATATTAGGTGGTGAAGTTGTACTGGAGTGCATTATATAAGAAGCAGTTGTCCTGGCCAAAACGACTGTGGGGGGTAAAAATGTTACAATCACTTCCTAATGCAATGCAGTCCAGTACGACTTAACCACCAAATAAGAAATGTTATAAATAAACATACAGTAGAATTTCAACTTAAAAATTATAACTTCGTAAAAAGAAGAATTCATGGCTTATGTATTGGACTGCAGTGGCT